>UESW01003527.1:24981-65572 GCA_900491605.1 Calamus simplicifolius
GTTGATGCAAATCATAATGATATAGATCTTCCTAGAGATTGGAGATATGCCTATGGTCATCCAAAAGAATTAATTATAGGTAATCCATCTCAAGGAGTAAGAACTAGATCATCAATGAGAAACATCAATAATCATCTTGCATTTGTATCTCAAATTGAACCTAAAACTATTGAAGAGGCTGAAAAGATAATAATGAGATGTTAGCTATGCAAAAGGAATTAAATCAATTTACTAGAAATAATGTCTGGACCCTTGTAGATAGACCTAAAGATCATTCAGTTATAGGATCAAAATGGGTATTTAGAAATAAATTAGATGAAAATGGCATAGTAATCAGAAACAAAGCTAGATTAGTCGCAAAAGGATATAATCAAGAAGAATGAATTGATTTTGATGAAACTTTGCACCTGTAGCTAGATTAGAAGCAATTAGATTATTACTCGCATTTGCATGTCATATGCATATCAATTTATTTTAAATGGATGTTGAAAGTGCATTTTAAATGGATTTATAAATGAAGAAGTTTTTGTTGAACAACAACCTGGTTTTGAAGATCATGAATTTCCAAATCATGTTTTTAAATTGCACAAAGCACTATATGGTTTAAAACAAGCACCTAGAGCTTGGTATGAAAGATTAAGTAAATTTCTGATTGAAAATGATTTTACAAGAGGAAATGTTGATAAAACACTATTTTTAAAAAGAAAAGACAAGAATTTATTAGTAGTACAATATATGTTGATGCTACTAACAATCTTTTGTGTCAAGAATTTGCTAAGTTAATGCACGGTGAATTCGAAATGAGCATGATGGGAGAACTCAACTTCTTCCTAGGACTTCAAATCAAGCAAAGCAAAGAGGGGATTTTCATCAATCAAGTAAAATACACAAAAGAACTTCTCAAGAAGTTTGGAATGGAGTCAATCAAACCACTTGGAACACCTATGAGTCCTTCATGCAAATTGGACAAAGATGAAGATGGTAAGAAAGTAGATCAAAAACATTATAGAGGTATGATCGGATCTCTTCTTTACTTAACAGCTAGTAGACCAGATATCATGTTGCTGTTTGTTTATGTGCTAGATTTCAATCTGAACCTAAAGAATCTCACTTAATTGCTGTGAAAAGAATCTTAAGATATTTAAGTGGAACTAAAAATGTAGGTTTATGGTACTCTAGAGACTCAACATTAAACTTGATTGCATATTCTGATTCTGACTATGCTGGATGCAAACTAGATAGAAAAAGCACAAGTGGTGCATGTCAATTTTTAGTAAGTAACTTAATCTCTTGTTTAGCAAAAAGCAAAATTCGGTTGCATTATCAACTGCTAAAGCAGAATATGTTGCAGTTGAAAGTTGCTATGCTCAAATCCTTGGATTAAGAGACAACTTGAAGATTATGGCATAACACTTGATAAAACTCCTATTAGATGTGATAATACGAGTGCAATAAATTTAACAAAAAATCCAATTCAACATTCAAGAACAAAACACATTGAAATTAGATATTCACAGTGAGAGGTCAGATGCTCTGTCAAGGATGTTAGGGAGAGAAGTAATAGAATTTGAAGAGGTTAGGGCTAACCAATTGCCCTTGGAGTTGAGGTTACTTCATAATATTTGCAGCAGAATTTTATTCCCTAAGACCGGACGATTTGAGTATGTCTCGGAGCGAGACATAGTGGTGATGGATAGTGTGTTGACTGGTCAACCCATAAACCTTGCTGCAATGATGATTTTCTATATGGCTGAGGCTAGAGGAAAAAGGAGATCTTCCCTACCCTACGATATGATTTTGATTATGGTTTTCAGGAGCCAAGGAGTTGTGATTTTGGATAATGAGCCTTCCAAGAACCTTAGGCATACTGACTACTATAGTTTGGCTACAGTTCATCGGATGTGATTTGTGAAGGTTAATGGACAATGGGAGAGGAAAGGCAGTTTGGATGAGAGAGCCACTGAAATGAGGTCTTCAGCACCTTTTGAGGCTGGTCCTCCTGCGAGGCATCCTTCTCCACAGCCTGGCAGTCTTGCTCCTGCTCCTGCTCCAGTTTCGGTACCTCCATCTACTTCATCTGTCGGATTTTCAGACATTCAATTGGAGCAACTTAAAAGTCTACTTGCTTCTCAGAAGGAAGAAATAAAGACTGAGTTTGACAGTCATTTTATGAATTTAAAAGAGACCCTTTACTCTTTGGATGATCGCATTAGTAAAATTGAATCCACTCTTGGCTCATCTGCTGAATCCTTAAGGAATGATCTAAAGAACATATTGAAGAACTTAAGGATATTTGTGGAGACTCTGAAACCTACTCCAGATGCAATGCTGAACTTCAAGATAAGATCATGATTGCATTCTCATTTGTTGATAGAAGATTAAAAGAATTTGTAGCGACTCAGAGTGAAGGGATGGAAAAAATTTTAGAACATTTACAAAGGATTATTAGAACTAATCTGTGATTATCATGTAATGAAGTACAGTTTTTGATTCAATAAAGTGTAAGCTGTTGTTTGATGTTTTATCTTGAAATCTTAATGTAATGATGTATAGTTTGATGTTTGACAAAGTTCAGTTTCACTTTGTAATACCTGACTTTTTTGTAATGAAATTATCTTTTGATCTATCAATTTTATCAATTTACTCTTCTTAATCTTTTTGTTGATTACAAAAAGGGAGAGAAAGTTATGTCGTATATGCATTGATTAGTTATGCTTTGATTGGTATTTGATTGGTATTAAATTATTTTGGATATGCATTAATTTAAATAAGCTTAAGTGAAAATTGATATAACTAAATTCTAGGTATCAAACACTAAAATGTAAAGCAAAAGGAAGAACAATTGTTAAATTGAACTTCATAGGGGGAGTTACCTTATTCAGGGGGAGCTTACCTGTGAGGATCACATCTTTAAAAATTTGATTTGAGAATTCTATGCATATACTCAATGTTTTTATAATCATCAAAAAGGGGAGATTGTTGACCCAATTATTGATTTTGATGATTAATAAAGGAATTGAGTATATTCATTGTGTTACTAATAAATTTAACAAGTGTTTCAGGGCTTAAAAATATTTGTTTAATCAAAAGGCATCAAGAAACATGTTTTGAATCAAGTGCCAAAGGTAAGTTTCAAAATTCAGAGCATGGAGTCGACACCTAGAAAGTCTGAAGCCGACCCCATAGCCAATCAAATGTCTTTCTGATTTTTGATACGGTCCGGAGCTGACACCCAGAGTTTCAGAGCCGACACCTAGAGTTTCGGAGTCAACACTTATAGTGTCTGGAGCCGACTCCGACACGGGGACAGAACACATGATTTTGACTACCTTGGAGCCGACACTTACAGTCTTTTGGAGCCGACACCTGAACATGACAAGCCGACACTTTACTTTTTCGGCGCCGACTCCTCAACGAGCTCAGAACTTCCTATTTTTGGATATACGACTTGGAGCCGTCACCTGAAAAGTTGGAGCCGACTCCAACCTATCAGGAACGGATTTTTAAATTGCCAGATCAGCTCAAACGGTAATATTTTCTTTACCTAACCCCTAACGGCTATATTTCATGTATGGAAAAACTTTCCAAGTACATTCCAACAGCTAGTTTCACACCCAAAAACGGATTAAACGGAATCTATAAAAGGGGGAAGAGCGTTCGTTTGAAAAAAGAGAGGAAAAAATGAAAATATAGAGAAATCATATTGAAAAAAATCCGAGAGGGCTTAAGCAAGAAATCAAGAGAAAAAATCCACATTCAAATTCCTCCACTCCAAAAGCTCAAAGAGAAATCCAAGGCGTTCAACTTGAAAAATCGGAGGATTTTCCAAAAGAAGAAAAAGCTCTATTTTTGTGATTTCCCAACTTCTCATCTGCAACATCTGTGAAGAATCGGAGCTGAGGCTTGATTCAACATCTCAAAAGAAGAGGAAAAGAAGAAAAGCTCAAATCCAATAATCTTCAAATCAGGCTTTTCTAAACTTGTTTATTTACTTTGAATATTTGCTCATTTAAGGAGCTGTGTGTTATTGTAAACATTATTCTTTCTTGTTTTTGCTAGTTCAATCAAGGAGATTGAATTAGTGGAGGTAGTATACCTCGGGACAAGCTAGATTAGCTTGTGTTAGGGTTTTATGCTGGTGAGCCCGGAAAACCAGCTGGGTTCGTTGTGATCCCTGGGAAACAACAAGTTTTGAGTTGTGATCTTGTAAAACAACTCGGCTATAATCTAGTTGATTATAGTGTGGACCTAAGTGGAACTTGGGAGTGGACGTAGGTGTTGGATACACCGAACCACTATAAAATTCTTGTGTTTATCGTGCTTTAATTGTCTCTCTCTATCTCTTCATTTGTGATTAAAATTTATTCTGCACTTAATTATTTCAAAGCCAATAGTTTTAAAAGGTTAAAATTTTAAGAACCCAATTCACCCCCCTCTTGGGTTGCCATATGGGCCAACACATTCGGTTACCCGACCATCAGGTTGTATACCAGGATATATAGATTAGTATTCTTGTATCACGCACCTGGTAGTTCATCCTCTAGAGAGCCGATTCAGTATCTATTCCTGAGTTAGAGGAGATGTTGATGCCGACGTGCACTGGTGTATTGCAGATGCCATCAGCATTGGCTCCGGCATTCTACAGATGGGTTGGGAGGAGTTTGCATCATTAAGTATCGGGCATCTGCACGATGTTATTTCTTATATGACACAGGTGTTGCAGGATCAGCATATCTCAATAGATGATCCTGATGTACTTGGCCCTAGTTATGCACCACCACAATAGTACATGCATCAACGATGGCAGAATGGGGATTGATGATGAGCTCTCATGCATTTTGTAGCTTAGAACACTTCTTTTTGTGACTTATAACTAAAAGTATCTCCATGAAAATAATATAATATTTTATATTTATAAAATACAAAGCATTTTGAATGAAGGTTTCAGGTTTCTTTAAATTTTCTTTTTCTGTGCCATAGACAAGCATTATGCATAGTTCAAAATATGTTTACAAATTTGAACTTTGGTAAAGATGCTAAATATAACTCTACAGTCTTACTAATTATAACATATGTATAGAGTTTTTTTTTTGAACCGTTGAATCTGAGTTTCATATGAACTTGCCTATCCGGAAGCACAAGGTAAATGATATTTTCACCAGTTGGTCACTATTGGCAGAACGGGATGACCCAGCAACAGGAACACCTTCAAATTTATAAATTAGTAAATAATATTACTAGTTTAATTTATAAACCATTTAAAGTGACTAAGAGTCGTTTAATTAATACCTCCATAAAATGGTTGCCATTTACGAAAGCCACTGCAATGTCTTGCGAGATAGTGGAGGAAGAGGCACTGATCCGAGAGGTAGGAATGTAAGGAATTATTGCAATGAGAAATGGTATAGGACAACGTTATAGCAGGATACTATAAGATGCCCCATATCTGGCATAGTCATCCATCGGTCATATGGTGGACAATCCTCAAAATATGATAATGTGTAAGCGATCTCATCAATCCTCCCTTCGATAGCATATAATGCATGATAGTGCTTTGAATGATATTGCAATTCATATAATAATCCTTCCTAACATGTAATCAATCATCCTCTCCAAATTCCAGCAAGTCAGCTATTGCCCTGAATCCACAATTGTCATAAGCTTTTATATCTTTGATACGTTGGATGTATGGCCTCAACCCATCTGGAAATTTACTAATATAGTTCATTGGCTTATGTGATCAAGTTCGAGGATGAATTATCTGCAAACCATATCGAATGCTATAAATTATTTAAAATAATCACATGCCACTCAAATAGTATCTGCTGCATAGCTACAAAGCACAGAAGGTCACGACATAGCCTGGGCCGACACACTTTGGCACGGCCTAGCATGCCCCAGCATGGGCTGGCATGGCACGGCCCGACATGCCCTAGAATGGCTCAGCTCAGCCTAGCACTCTTTGTTAAAAAAGAAACATATGCTTTTTACCTTTAGCTTCGACTGTCTCTTTTGCATTTGCATCATTAGGATGCCCATACTAATTGGCTCAATGCCAGATGAATAACTATCTTGTCCAGATAGAACCAACTCAAAGGTAGATGGGTCACGACGAGTAGACGTATCAACCTTCAATGAAGCATGACCATATGTACCGATCTTCCTAAGAAAGAGAGTCGATATCTATTTGTCTTGTACGTACAATCCATTATCAAAATATGAAGAAATTATTAGGAAATATGTTCTATAGCCAATCGTCTAGCTTATAAATGGCTGTAATTCATTGTAATTGTACATGATTTATTTGATTAATAAAAGTTATTCTGGCAGTATAATATATTTTTCATCTTCCAATATAACTCTTATATGTTGTAGTTCTTAAAATTACATTTATTCGAGAAAGAAGGAATTATCGAGTAATTCTTAAATAAGTTTGTGACCAAATGATACATTTTTACCTAGGACAATAACGTAGTCAAGTATAGGTCATTGTGTGCCATATAGGTTGGTTTGTCCTCTTAAACCAAGGAGTGTATAGTACTAGCTAGTATGGCATGCAGATGAGTGTAGGAGTACATTCACTGAATAGTGACTTACCTATGTTGAGTACCCTACTATCAAGGGCATCGCACAGAAGGGCAATGGATATAAGTGTCCCTTTGACCTGAGACCATCATAGTGACTTAGTAAGCAACTCACTGTACTTAGGCTCTGGGCTACTTGGATTTCTAATCCAGTGACGAAAAGTTGCTGGGTACAGTCAAGTACTTATTAATTCAGTGATGAGTCAAGATGAAATTGTCCACTACGTATTAGAGTTAATGCTCGGTTTGTGTTTCAATTTTGTAAAACCTTGGCTAGGGTAATCGATGTGAGGAGTCACAGGATTGAGTATGTTGAAAACACTTAGATGTTTTTCGAAAGTTGATAGTGAACTCTGAATTCATCTTGAGTATTTGGATAAGGGGATGAACTATAAGGTAACCGTAGCCTAGGTTTCTGAATATTGCTTTGCATATATTCGGTCTATTCGGATATTGGATACCATTGCTAGATGGTCACATCGATTGGTATAGGGAATGTTCCTATGCTACCGGCTTAGATTCAAACCTATGAAGTCACCACATAGTCAGGTGACCTGGAGACAGGCTTGACCCATGATCTAAGTGGGACTTGGTCATATGGGTAATACTGAGTTTGTACTGACGGTGTCTAGCTAGCACTGGGCATTAGCGGTAGTACTTATTCTCGGAATGAATTTAAGTTAGCTTGTAACTCAAGTGGATTTTTGGGATTCATTCAGACCCATTGTGGGGTAGGACTTGAACCATAGACCAATGGTTGGTTTGACGATAGAGTGGTTTAGGTCCAATTTCAAAGTGGTTTGAATCAGACATCCAATATAGTCTCTGATCATTTATTTATGAATTTAAAATCATAAATCACTTCAAATTAGAAATTAGATAAGTCCAATGCGAAGTATGGTTCAAGATCTTCGCATGAATTCTTTCGGATTTCAATTTGGACTTCAAACGGATTTAATCTGCTTATTTTTGAATTTATAGATATTTTTAAATTACCGTTGTGCCCTTTGAATGCGCAGCAATGGAAATTTAAAATTTTATTTAAATTGTGATTATGCCATTTCATGTAAATTATGATTGTGCCATGTTGTTCAAATTACTATTTTGCTATTAAGATAATGTGAATTTAAAATTTTATATAAATTATGATTATACCATTGAGATGATGTGAATTTAAAATTTCATATAAATTATGATTATGCCATTGAGATATTTATGAAATTTGTATTACGCTTTGTTACATGGTGAATCCATAATTTTGGATAAACTTTCTTTTACGCGTTGACAATGCATTCATGCACATGGTTCATCGTATGGTAATGAAATTTTATTCTGTTTGAACCATCGGATTGCTGATATTATTCCATCCGTAAAATAAATCAAAAAGTTATTTTTGGATTGGTTTTTACGTTGGGTTTACATCATATTCCATCAGATATTTAACAAGCCCATTTTTAACCCTTTTCTTTTACGGTAGCAGAGAAAAAGTCCTAAATAGAGAAGTTCAGTACGAATAGAGAGGCTCTCTTCTCTTGGAGAAGAGTTCTCCATTTTATTGTCTCAAGGTATTCTCGTGTGCATATGAAATAAAGGAGTGGAACCATTCACATAGATCAGATCTGCATCCAGCTTTTGCAATAGGTTCGCAAACTGAAAGGTAAAAAATTTAATTTTAAATTTTGCATGCTTCCAATTACAGATATATATGACATTTTATAAATTTAATTAAATTAAATTTAAATAAAATACATACATACTTCACCTAGGATCCTAGGACTCCCTAGGAACAATTTTTCCTACAAATGGTATTAGAGCTTCCCAGGTTTAGGAATGCATAGTAAATCTGTAATGATCAAAGTATGTTCTAAAATAGATTTAATGTAGATCTAAATATAATGCATGATTAAAGCATGTTTAATAGTAGGACTAGTATATATCTAGAGCCCTATGTCTTGTTATGATTCTGGATTGGGTGGATTCATCAGGCCGTCCAGTCATAGATGATGTTGAGGTTTCACAACCTCTATTATCCTCACCACAGGATGCCAATTATGTTATGATCCATGAAAACATATATATATATATATATATATATATATATATATATATATATATAAGAATTATTTTACATTTTTATATGAATTTCATGATATTTTAGATTAGATCTAATATTAAATTGTGACCAAATGTTAATTAGATTAACATTAAAATTTTGGATCATAAATAAAATATTATAAAATTATTTTACAAGATAAATTTTGAATTTGTTTTAAATTAAAAATTGGATTAACTTAATTAAGAATTAAGTTGATGACTAAAAGATTTTAAATCATAATCCATAAACCTGGGTGAATGGGTTAGCTCGGGTTAGGTTTAGTAATTGGGTTAGACCTGAGTTTAGAATGAATGGACCAAGAAGAGAATTAAGTCTAATCAAATATTGAATTAGGTTTCTTCTCTATACATCTCTCTGTTTAGTTAGATTGATTAGTCCATACATCTAAATGGACTTGATTTTTGGCTTAGCGTGAGCCTGAGTCTCTAGGCTAGTCTAATTGAGTCTGGTAAACCAATTGGTGTCTAAGGTAAGTCTGGTATATTGATCAAGGTTCTTTGGGGCTACCTCTTACCTGGCCAATTCGGTTGGTGTCTAAGACAAGATGGTTAATGGCGCAACCCATCCCTTGATCCCACTTATCTGGCTAATGTGGTCAACCAGAATTGATTGGATAACTTATTGATTCGAGTTAACCCATGTCAATTAAGGTTCATCAGTCTTGACTGATTTTAGGAGCCCATGAACCGATTGTTTATGAACCCCCTTTAATAGGTAGTGGGAGGATTCTTGATTAAGATTTATGTCTTCCCTCATTTGTAACAATTTGATCAAACCTTAAAAATTGTTAGGTTCATAAAGGCAAAGTTATAGTGATAACTAAGTCTTAGCCTCCCATTAAGTGGGTGGTAATGTGTCCAATAGTTGGGTGATCATTGGCAGACCCAAAGGTCGGATGATTATCAGGCTATTGGAATTGCCATTCATAATATGATGGCTTAGTACAACCTTCTTAACGATAGTCAGGTTGGCCAATCAAAGTCGGGCTTGATTATTTATTAGTTAGAAGCATTAAATTTTATCATGTTAATGGTTGGACCTAACCAGGACCTTCAATTAGAGGCCCAAAGGCTGATTGATGTGTATCCTTGGGCAAAATAGATTACTAGAAATTGCTTAGAGAAGCAATTGGTTAAAGAATCTACCTTTAGATGCACATGGGTGGGCCGGCCAAAGTCAGATTCGTGTGTTGTCTATTAGGTTCTAGTACCCACTAAAGAATCAGGGTTAATTTCTTGGATTGGAGGTAAAGACACCAATCTGAATAAAATAGTGGCAAGACCTTTAGACTAAAGTCCATGTCTTTAGGATTAATAAATCATGTAAGCTAATAGGTTATGGTTATCCTTTTAGATCATGTCAACTAATTTGTCTCTCCGTTCATTGTTGGACAATGACAAACTAATGGGTCCCAACTTCGATAGTGGGTATCGAAAACTCAGGATAGTCCTGGAACATGAGAGGATCCTTTATGTGATAATAGATCCTAAACCTGAGGAACCAGCCCCGAATGTTTGCACTGCGGTCAGAGACATTTATCAAAAGTGGGTCAATGATCGCACCATAGTATGGTGCATTATGCTAGCCTTCATGAATGATGAGTTCAATAGAAAGTTTGAGGAAGCTCAACCTAAAAAGATCCTTCAAAAGTTGGAGTCCTTCGGCACACCAGACGACTTTGAAAGGTATAGAGTGTCTAGTGCCATTTTTAATGCTCGAATGCATGAAGGGGCATCAGTCACTGATCATGTACTGTACATGATTAAGATGATCAAGCGCCTGGGCAAGCTCGAATTTCTCTTGCATGAGCAACTTGGGAAAGATGCTATATTGAACTCCCTGCCCGGTTCCTACTTAGATTTTCTTAGTCATTTTAGAACGACAAAGCCTGTAGTAAACTACCATGGTTTACTGGGTTTACTACAGACTTATGAGAAGGATCACCAGCTCTAAAATGGCTCAGTAAATTTAGTGGGAGTTTATGGAGCAGGTCGTCATTCCTTTAAATAAGGGATGAAGAAAATAAATAAGAATAAAAAGGTACAAAATGCTGGGCATAATCAGGCTAAGAAGAAAACTAAGGTTGATAAGAACCAAGTGAAATGCTTCTTCTGTAAGAAGCTGGGTCACTAAAAAAGGAACTGTCCTTAATATATTGCAACCCTGGATCCTAACATACCAAGAAAGAAAGAGCAACAAGTAGTTGCTGAACAAAGTACTTATATGATAACACCTTGTAGTTTCTCTATTTGTGATACTACTAATTGGGTATTAGATACCAGGAGTCCAATTCATATTTGCAATTCTTTACAGGGCTTCAAATTAATAGGAGATTCAAGGATGGCAAAAGATTCCTGAACGTGGGTGATGGAAGTCAAGTTCCAGTCCTAGCGTTAGGAGTAGTAGAGCTATTTTTTGAATCCTGAATGTCCTGCTAAGTGAATGTCACTATTATTCTAATGTCTTGTTAAATATCGTTTCTGTAGGCCAATTGCCCATTGAAGGATTTATTTTTAATAAAGAATGGCGTTATGAACATCATTGTGAATGATACTTCTGTAGTGCGTAGACAATTGCGCAATGACATTTTTATGTTATCACGACCTATAAATGTGATGTATGCTCTAAGCAAACGGCCTAAGATAGATAATGTTGGTGATTCATACCTATGGCACTATAGGCTGGGTCACATAAATAAGAACAGGATTAATGGATTAGTCAGAGAGGGCATCCTCAATGACATTGATTGTGAATCAATTTCAATATGTGAATCTTGTCTTCTTGGTAAAATGACCAAGTCACCCTTTATTGGAAAAGGTGAAAGAGCTAGAGATATTCTAAGTCTCATACATACGGATGTATGTGGACCCATGAATACCATTGCCATGGGTGGGTTTAGCTATTTCATTACGTTTACAGATGACTACTCTAGGTTTGATTATGTTTTCTTGATGAAACATAAATATGAGTCATTTGAAATGTTCAAACAATATCGTAATGAAGTAGAGAAACAGACTAGAAAGAATATTAAAATCCTTCCATTAGATTAAGGAGGTGAATATCTTTCCAGTGAGTTCCTGACATATCTTGAGAAGAATGAGATTCTCTTTCAATGGACTCCTCCAGGGACACCTCAGTTATGTCGTGTGTCTAAAAGGAGGAATCGAACCTTGTTGGACATGGTTCGTGTTGGAAGAAACAACTTTCAAGGCATGCATATTTTAATAATTTGATAACAATTATCAATGCGAAAACTTAAAGATTAAATATTAATCTATCTAATATGCATCAAGATCATATCTTTGCTTTATACTATAGGATCATTTGATCTAAATTATGCATATAAATAAAATCATCAAGATCATATCTTGATCTTCAAGGTAAGAAGTCATACTTCTTGTCTTGAAGCATGCCTTAAGATTTAGGAATTTTTGGAAGTGCTAGCTCGCGGAAAAACAACTTTGCTGATCTTGAATCCTTCCACTTGAATCTTCCTTCAAGATCCACGAAACTTTTTCTAACACCAGAATCACACACCAGGATTTTTTGTTCTAACTCTTTAGAATTTCAATCCATAACATATCGTTGTTGTGTTGTAATCTGGTGAAGAATGTCCTCTGATTTATAGGCTCAATTCAGCCTTCAGCCTATTGAATTCTAACACTTAGAATTCTGCCGTTCGATAAAAACCAAAGAGATGCAACATTTCGGTGAAAACCTGTGAATTCTAACACTTAGAATTCCAACGTTTTGTTAATTCAAAGAGGCACATTAATTCCATATGAATTCTAACACTTAGAATTCCAACGAAAATCATTTGGAGAAGATTAAGTTAATATATTAAATTCTGCATGAGAATTTAATCAAGTTATCTCATCATGTGAGATCCTCATGCGAGCAAAAAACTTTTTTTTTCACACATGGGGTTTAGGTTTGGGTTCTAGTTTAAGCTGATTTGAATTTATTGGATTGAACCTACATAGATCATGGTCCTAGCCCAAATCAAATTTGGTTAGTCCTGAATCTATTTAAATCCAAATCAAGTCTAACTTCAAATCAATATTTGAAATTGATTTGTCCTTAAACCAAATTGAATCTTATTCACTTGTACTTAACCCAATTGAGATAATTCAATCAATCAAATTGATTAATTAAATCATATACGATTCTCAATCGTTGATCAACAAATAGATCATCCTAGGAAACTTCTATGCGTGTGACTCTCTAGGTTCGAACCTAAGCCGGTAGCATAGGAACAATTTTCTATACTAATCGATGTGCCTATCTAGCAATGGAACCCGACGTTCGGATAGGTTGAAGAGTTGCCGAGCAAACTCTAAGAACCCTAAGAAATAGTTACCATATAATTCATCCTGTTGACACAAATGCTAAGGATAGCTTAAGAGCCTATCAACTCTAAATAGCAAATCCATAAAGTGATTTTAACTTTAGTGATCATGTGACCTTCACATGAAGTGTCTTGGCCAAGGTCTTGCTAAATTGAAACACAAGCATTTTTTCTTTTAACGGGATAGGTCAAATTCCATCTTGATCCACAATTGACTACCACAAGTACTTGACTGCACCTAGTAACCTTTCGTAGCTGGATTAAAAATCCAGGTGGTCTGGCACCTAAGTACAATGAGTTGCTTGCAAGTCACCGGTTATGATACTCAGGTCTAAAGGATACTTATACTCATATCTTCTCGGATTAACTCTTGACAGCAGAGTATCCAAAAATGAGTCACGTTCGATGAAATGTACTCCTACACATTCACCTGTATATCATACCAGTGTCTCTACACTCCTTGGTTAAGAGGACAATTAACAAATATGATATATAACGTCCTATAATTGATAGTACTATGACCCTGTCATAGTATATCATTTGGTCGCAAACTTTTTAAGAACCTTCAAAGATAAATCCTCCTTTATTATAAAAGAAGATCCTAAGGGCTTCATTACTATTAGGAGTTTTAAGAAGATGTTTTGTAATGAATAAACTACCAAATAACTTTTATTAATACATCAATTTATATGCTATTATATTAGCACAATCATCAAATAATTGGCTTTAGGATACTATTCCTAACAAACTCTCACTTAGCCTAAGCCACTCATTACAGTATCTAATACCCATCTTCAACTTATAGTCATCAAACTCCTTGATGCTGAGTGCTTTAGTAAATGGGTCACCTAGGTTTTTCTTTCAGTTAATCTTCTAAAGATTTATGTCACTCGTTCTACAATCTCTCGAATAAGATGAAACTGGCGCAGTATGTGCTTGGTGCGCTGATGTGCTCGTGGTTCCTTTGCTTGAGCTATGGCATCAGTGCTGTCACTGTATAACAGGACTGGTCCATCTATGGAAGGTGCTACTCTATGCTCGAAGATGAACTTTCGCAGCCACACAGCTTCTTTCGCGGCATCTGATGCAGCGATGTACTATGCCTCGCGCACTAAATCTGCCACTGTATGTTGCTTGGAACTTTTTTAGCAAACAGCTCTACCATTTAGGATAAACATAAAACCCGATACACTTTTGCTATCATCGTGATCTGATTGGAAACTAGAATCAGTATATCCAATAAGTTTCAAATCGGACTCTCCATAGACTAACCACTGGTCCTTAGTATTTCTCAAATACTTAAGGATTGTCTTAACAACTTGCCAGTGTTTTTCTCCTGGATCAGATTGGTATCTACTCACTACTCCTAGTGAGTATGCCACATCTGGTCTTGTACATGTCATGGTATACATAATTGATCCCACTGCTGAAGTATATGGAATTAGACTCATACGTTCTCTTTTATTAGGAGTTGTCGGACAATCCTTCTTAGAAAGATGAATTCCATGGCTTATCGGAAGAAAGCCTTTCTTGGAATTCTCCATGCTAAACCTCTTTAGCACGGTGTCAATGTACGTAGATTGGGATAAACCAAGCATCCTCTTATATCTATCTCTATATATCTTCATCCCTAGGATGTATGATGCTTCTCCCAGATTTTTCATGGAGAATTGTAATGATAATTATGTCTTTATTCCTTGTAATGCAGGGACATCATTCCCGATTAAGAGAATATCATCCACATATAATACAAGAAATACAATAACAGAACCGTTAACCCATTTATAAATGCAAGGTTCTTCTTTATTCTTAACAAAGCCATAAGATTTGATCACATTATCAAATCGTATGTTCCATCTCCTAGATGCTTGCTTAAGTCCATAAATGGACTTTGTAGCCTGCACACTTTAGACTCGTCTTCAGATATAAAACCTTTAGGCTGTATCATATACACATGTTCATCTAAATTACCATTTAGAAAAGCGGTTTTAACATCCATCTGCCAAATCTCATAATCAAAGTGTGCTGCTATAGCTAGCATAATCCAAATGAATTTCAGCATTGCCACAGGAGAAAATATTTCGTCATAGTCAATACCATAACGTTGATGATATCCCTTGACAACCAGATGTGCTTTGTAGGTCTCTACCTTTCCGTCTGCACCTCTTTTCCTCTTGAAAACCCACTTACACCCTATGGGTTTTATCCCTTCGGGTGGGTCAACTAATGTCCATACATTATTTTCTTCATGGAATCATGTTTGGATTTCATGGCATCAAGCCATTTATCAGAGTCAGTCCTTTGCATAGCATCCATATAGGTGATCGAATCCTCGTTGTTCTCATCGAGCTCAATAGGATCCTCATTCTGGACCAAGAAACCTAAGTATCTATCTGGTTGATGTGGTACTCTACCAGATCGCCTCAATGGTGTATCTAAAATGGGTTTTGAGTTTGATCTAATCAATTCAGATTCTAAGGGTTCAATGGTTTGTGTTGTTTCATCTACTTGATGAACTTTCTTAAGTCAACATTAGAGCCATTTGTTCCTTCCCTAAGGAACTCTTTTTCAAGAAAAAATGTTCTATTACTAATGAACAACTTTTGTTCTTCAGTATTGTAGAAGTAATATCCTTTGGTTTCTTTTGGATAGCCGATAAAAAATATTTATCAGATTTGAATTCAAGTTTGTTTGATTTTGTACATTTCACATAAGCCGGACACCCCCAGACTCTCAGATAGGTGATAACTGGTTTATGTCCATACCACATCTCATGTAGAGTTTTAGAAATAGACTTACTTGGAACCTTATTAAGAATATGACAAGCTGATTTTAATGCATATCCCCAAAATGATATTGGCAAGCTTGCAAAACCCATCATGGACCGAACCATGTCTAATAGGGTTCAATTTCTTCTCTCCGACACACCGTTATGCTGCGGTGTTCCTGGAGGAGTCAATTGGGAGAGAATCCCATTTCTCCCTTAGATATGTCACAAAGTCATTTGAAAGGTATTCTCCTTCTCGATCTGATCGAAGGGTCTTAATACATTTTCCTGTTTGTTTTTCTACTTCTTTATAATATAGTTTAAATATTTCAAATGACTCAAATTTATGTCTCACAAGATAGACATAACCGAACCTAGAAAGGTCGTCTGTAAAAGTAATGAAGTAGTAATATCCACCTTTGGTACAAGTGCTCATT
Organism: Calamus simplicifolius; assembly: GCA_900491605.1. Classification (NCBI taxonomy): domain Eukaryota; kingdom Viridiplantae; phylum Streptophyta; class Magnoliopsida; order Arecales; family Arecaceae; genus Calamus; species Calamus simplicifolius. The sequence continues at coordinate 41,234 of UESW01003527.1, forward strand.
GGTCCACATACATCAGTATGTACTAGACCCAATAGCTCTTTGGCTCTTTCACCTTTTCCAGTAAAAGATGACTTGGTCATTTTACCAAGAAGACAGGATTCACAGGTAGTTAATGATTCATAATCATCAACTCGAAGGATGCCCTCCCGAGTTAACCTGTTTAATCTGTTCTTCTGTGACATCAGTTATTCTAGGGCGCTTACTTGATTTGTACACTATATTTACAAGCTGTGATAATATATAAATACCATTAGATAAATGCCCAATCATTACAGTGACTCCGTTCGTAATGATATTCAAAGTAACATTCTTTATTAAAATTTCATAATGACTTTTGGCCAAAAGGCCTACAGAAATTACGTTCAATAAGAACGTTGGGCAAAAATGATAATCATTTAGTACGATGATATTTCTATTGAAAACTATTTCAAGAACTCCTAATGTCAGAACTAGAACTAATCTTCCATTGCCGACATTAAGGAATCTTTCATTGTCCTCAAATCTTCTAGTGACCTGTAGTCTCTACAATGAATTACAAATGTTAAAAGGACTCCCGGTATCCAATACCCAGGTCTGATTATCATATACAGAAAAATTATAAGGTGTTATCATATAAATACCTTGTTGTGCAACATCTTGCCCCTTTTTCTTCTTTGGCATGTTTGGATCAAGTGTGGCAATATAAAGAGAACAGTTCCTCTTCCAGTGCCCTTGCATCTTGCAATGAAAGCATTCAGCTTAACTTTTATCAACTTTCTTCTTCTGCATCTGACCCCTTATAGATGTCCTAGCATGTTGCACCTTTTTCTTATTCTTTTTCTTATTCCCTTTCCCAAAGGGTTGACGCCCTACCTTAGATCCTTCAACCACATTAACCAAACCCTTAGAAAGCTAGTTGTCCTTATCAAAATTCTGTAACAACCCCAACAAACCGTGGTAGTTGACTGCAGGCTTTGTCATTGGAAAATGAGTAAGGAAAGGTCGGAAGGATGGAGGCAAGGAATTCATAATCGCATCTTTTCCCAACTGCTCATATGGGGGAAAGCTGAGCTTGCTTAGGAGTTCTATCTTCTTAATTATATATAATACATGATCAGTGATAAGAGATCCATCCCTCATTCGAGTATTAAAAATAGCACAACTAGTCTTGTGCCTTTCAATGTCGTCGGCTGAAAAATTCATTCAACGCTTGAATGATTTCTTCCGGCTGAGCATTCTCAAACCGGCGACCGAATTCATCGTTCATTGCTGCTAGCATGATGCAATGCACGCTAGTTCTATCACTGAGTCACTTCTGATAAGTATCTTTTTCAGAACTTTGGGTGTTTGCATTAGATATCTCAGGTGCAGGATTATTTAGAATATATAGAATCCTTTCATGCTCAAGGACGATCTTAAGTTTTCTAAACCAGCTATTGAAATTTAAATCATTCAACTTGTTACTATCCAATAGGGACCTTAATGATAAATCAGCGGCCATTTTCTGCATAAGGAAAAACTAAAGTTTAGTAGTATAAATTGATTCAGCCTAAAGACTTGGACTTTAGTCTAAAGATTCTTCTACTATTTTGTTCAAATTGGCAGCCTCTACATCCCAATTCGAAGAATTATTCTTAATTCTTTAGTGGGCACTAAGATCCGCATAGACTACATACTGGCCCAAGTGAAGCTTGGCCAACCCATATGCATCTAAGAGTAGGTTTAAAACCAATTTTTCCCAAAATAATTCTTAGTGTTCAGTTTTGCCCCATGTTCCTCTTCAGCAGGCATGGAGTGCCTCCACTGAAAGTTCTGGTTAGGTCCAACCATTAAATAATATAATCAGTGCAATCTATCTATAGACAACCAAGCCCGAGTGAAGCTCGGCCCACGAGATTGTCTATTCAATAGTTACGCTGACTTATCATATAATGAATGATAATTCCGATGGTTGACAAGCACCAGGCATGAAGTGCCTCCAAAGATTATCAAGACATCAGACACATTATCACTCACCTTAATGGGAGGCCATGATCTAGTTATCATATAACTATTTCATTTTAAGGACCTAATAATTTTAGAGGATTTAATAATCTGAAGATAAATTGACTAATCAAGTTCTCCCACTGAATTTATGAAGTCAGTAGAATGAGACAAGATTATATCAGGTTAAGTGACATCTAAATCAATCAGACTGATTTCCTTACAGGCATGGGTCAACCCGAATCAGGTAAATGATCTTAATCATAAATGGTCACCATGATGACCAGATAAGTGAGGCCGATGGAAGGTATATGCCATTAACTCATTAAAGACGCATCAGTACGAGTAGCTCCCAATTAAAAACCATTCGATCGTTGATCCTAGAGCAACTTGCCAACTTACCTTGACATTATATGGTTAACCAATTTTGATTTGACCATCTAAGAGATTCATGCTCAACCACGGAGCCTAATCTACTTCCATTTGGTTTAATCAATGACATGGACATGATCAACTACAACTATTGTTTGATTTAGAGCATCCTTAACCTAATCTAATTAATTTAGACTTGATCAAATACTCTTATAGTCCATTTGATTTAAACTTTAGGGTCTAACCCTTTATGGACCTAATTTGGCTAACCCAAAAGATTAAATATATTTCATATATCCATAACTTCCATGTCATATATTTCGAATTATGCATCACTTGCATTATATAACTACTCATAATTCCTATATTTAGATCATATCTAAAAAGATTATGAATAAATATTTGACATTCAAATAAGACTCTCATAAATATTTGTATGTTTCATAACATAGACAACAAGCTATCATATCTCATATCTATGTTTTTATACTAAACATGCAAATATCATGCTTTTATACAACATCAATATGTATCAAATATAAAACATCTCTTGAGAGTGTGTGTAATCTGTGTTTGATGCCAAAAATTAATTTAAATTATCTTTTGACTAAGCATCAAAGAGAGCCATAACAGCACCGCAATACGTCATAGAATACCTAGTTGAATGGGGTAATTTGGATTTTTAATCCATTTATGACCTGATAGCCTGGTGATCCGTTTTAACTATGATGACATGATTAATAGGAGCATTAATTTATATACAATAAATTAGATCAAGATGAAACCTTGTTCTGATACCATTTGTTGGGAGAAGGCATGAATATTTTAATAATTTGATAATAATTATCAATGCAGAAACTTAAAGATTAAATATTAATCTATCTAACATGCATTAAGATCATATATTTGCTTTATACTATAGGATCGTTTGATCTAAATTATGCATATAAATAAAATTATCAATATCATATCTTGATCTTCAAGGTAAGAAGTCATACTTTTCTTGTCTTGAAGCATGCCTTAAGATCTAGGGATCATATCACTTACCTTAAGGGCAATTGGTAAATCCTTTTGTGCTTTATAGCCGTTCAATCATCCTACCTCTAGTATCATCCATGCGAAGTCCCCGAATGATCGGATTCCCGGGAGTGCTAGCTCATGGAAAAATAACTTTGCTGATCTTGAATTCTCCCACTTGAATCTTCCTCCAAGATCCATCAAACTTTTTCTAACACTAGAATCACACACCAGAATGTTTTGTTCTAACTCTTTAGAATTTTAATCCATAACATATCGTTGTTGTGTTGTAATCTGATGAAATGTCCTCTGATTTATAGGCTCAATTCAGCCTTTAGCCTATTGAATTCTAACACTTAGAATTCTGTCGTTAGGTAAAAACCAAGAGACGCAACGTTTGGTTAATTCCGACTTTCGGTGAAAACCTATGAATTCTAACACTTAGAATTCCAACGTCTTGTTAATTCAAAGAGGCACATTAATTCCACATGAATTCTAACACTTAGAATTCCAACGGAAACCATTTGGAGAAGATTAAGTTAATATATTAAATTCTGCATGAGAATTTAATCAAGTTATCTTATCATGTGAGATCCTTATGCAAGCAAACTTTTTTTTTTCACACATGGGGTTTAGGTTTGGGTTCTGGTTTAAGTTGATTTGAATTTATTGGATTGAACCTACATAGATCATGGTCCTAGCCCAAATCAAATTTGGTTAGTCCTGAATCTATTTAAATCCAAATCAAGTCTAACTTCAAATCAATATTTGAAATTGATTTGTCCTTAAACCAAATTGAATCTTATTCACTTGTACTTAACCCAATTGAAATAATTTAATCAATCAAATTGATTAATTAAATCATATACGATTCTCAATCGTTGATTAGCAATAGATCATCCTAGGAAACTTCTATGCGAGTGACTCTCTAGGTTCGAACCTAAGCCGATAGCATAGGAACAACTTTTTATACTAATCGATATGCCCATCTAGCAATGAAACCCGACGTCCGGATGGGTCGAAGAGTTGCCGAGCAAACTCCAATAACCCTAAGAAATAGTTACCATATAATTCATCCTGTTGACCACAAATGCTAAGGATGACTTAAGAGCCTGTCAACTCTAAATAGCAAATCCATAAAGTGATTTCAACTTTAGTGATAATGTGACCTTCACATGAAGTGCTTTGGCCAAAGTCTTGCTAAATTGAAACACAAGCATTTCTCCTTTTAACGGGATAGGTCAAATTCCATCTTGATCCACAACTGACTACCACAAGTACTTGATTGCACCCAGTAACCTTTCGTAGCTGGATTAAAAATTCAGGTTGTCCGACACCTAAGTACAATGAGTTGCTTGCAAGTCACCGGTTGTGATCCTCAGGTCTAAAGGATACTTATACCCATATCTTTTCGGATTAACTCTTGACAGCAGAGTGTCCAGAAATGAGTCACGTTCGATGAAATGTACTCCTACACTTTCACCTGTATATCATACCAGTGTCTCTACACTCCTTGGTTAAGAGAACAACCAATAATATGATATACAACATCCTATAATTGATAGTACTATGGTCCTGTCATAGTATATCATTTGATCGCGATCTTTTTTAAGGACCTTCAAAGATAAATCCTCCTTTATTGTAAAAGAAGATCCTAAGGGCTTTATTACTATTAGGAGTTTTAAGAAGATGTTCTTGTAATGAATAAACTGCCAAATAACTTTTATTAATATATCAATTTATATGCTATTTACATTAGCACAATCATCAAATGATTAGCTTTAGGATATAATTCCCAACAGTTCGATCCATGATGAGCTTGGCCAATATGCCTATCTCCTTTTGGGGATATGCCCTCAAGACAGTATGTTGTATTCTTAATAGGGTTCCAAGCAAGTCTGTTGTTACCCAGATCTAGCAACCCAAGAGGGGGGGGGGGGGGGGGGGTGATTGGGTTTCTTAAAAATTTAATCGGCTATCAAGTATGTGCACTTATATTCTTTTACAAATGAATATTATGTAGTGAAGTGAATCTAATACACAATAAATTACAAAAATATATTACAATCAACATACAATATTTATAGTGGTTCAGTGCCAACCCTGCACCTACATCCACTCTTCAAGAACACCTTGGGTATTTTCACTAATCACCACTAGCTAACCTAGCTAGCAACACTTATTTTCGGGCACAAGTAAGCCTTACAAATATAAATCTGGGTAGACAACTACCCAATCATGTTTCATAACTGTGAAACAAATCAAAGCATAAGTAAAAGAATGTTTAATATAATAAGCTTCTAGATATGAGCAGATTTAAATAATAGAAATACTTATCAACTTGAAGAGCTAATCCCAAAGTTGCTTCTTTCTTTAATAAATGCACCAGCACAATAGAAGCCTTCAAGGTAGCTTTGAATACTCTTCAATGAGGGTAGATGGAGCTTTAAGATCACTTGTAAAATCAGCAATAAATGAACTCCGATGGCTTGAAAATAATCAAAACAATACTCCAACAATCCTTTAACAAGTCTCTCTTTCAAATAATTTTTCTCTCAATATTTTCTACTGATATTTTTTTTTTGATTTTTCTTTTTCAAAATCACTATCATACTAAAACACTGTTCATCTCCACTATTTATAATAGGAATCATTAAGATATAGCCGTTGTGAAATAGGGGAGGGAGTGAGAGAGAGAGAAAGCAAGCTTGGATAAAACAGTCAAGAGAGCCACGAGCAAGAATCCCAAAACAGTAGCAAGAAGTAAAGTGGCATTCCAAATTACAAGAACTGGTAGCCCAACATTTGAAAATTGGAAGGAGCTAGCCATTAGGCAAGAAATTGGTATGCCAAGAAACAAAACTGGTATGCCAAAATCCAAAATCGGTATGCCAACTTGAGTGCCAGGAAAAACAACAAAGAACCGAATGAAATCAGAATGCCAAAACCCAAAAATTGCTATGCCAAAATTTGTAACCAGGAAGATAATAGAACCATATAGAAAATTAGAATGACAAAAGCATAAAGTTGGTATGCCAATATTAGTAATCAGGAAGACAACAGAGAGCTCTAAAAAATTAGCATGCCAAATATCCCAACTAGCATGCCAAAATGAAAAAGCCAGGGAACCAGCCGTGAGCTTCAAAAGAAGGAACATGCCAACTTAATAAGTATTAAGAAGCTAGCTGTATCATAATAAAATATAGGCAAGCTAAGCAAGCCAGTAAGCAGCCTATCGAAAGCAAACCGAAGGTAACCCGAATGCAAACTGAAGGCAACAAAATCTGATTTTTCAAATCAAAGATTGGTAACCCAAGATTCAAGCTTTAAAGCATCTAATCCGAAGGTAATAGAATTTGGTATTCCAAATCAAAGATTGGTAACCCAAGATTCAAGCATTAAGCATCCAATTCGAAGGCAATAGAATCTGATATACTAAATCAAAGATTGTTAACCCAAGATTCAAGCATTAAGCATTCAATCCGAAGGCAATAGAATCTGGTATTCCAAATCAAAGATTGGTAACCCAAGATTCAAGCATTAAGCATCCAATCCGAAGGCAATCCAAATATAGATAGTTTAAGAACATAATTCGGAGAAGATTCAAAATATCATAGAATTATAAATAAAAATTTGTAAGATAATTAAATCTAGTTCAAGATAATGTAAATATAATTAAACTTGAAGGTCATTTTGTCAAATGAACCGTATTACCTTATATTATGAATCATAATATATCTAGGATAAATGAAGTGTATTGTTCCATGATGTATAACCTGAAATTGATTGAACTTGATAGATACAATATTATATAATACTTAATTATTTTACGTTTCATCAAAATCAATATGGGGTCAACATCCATTACTAAGACTCCATATGAGATATAGACTGAATGTAAGCCAATGCTCTCACACCTTAGGGTGTAGGGGTGTCCAGATTATGTCAAACGATTGCAAACAGATAAATTAGGACCTAGGTCTGATAAATATTTTTTTGTTAGATATCCCAAAGAGACTAAAGGATATTATTTCTATCATACTGAAGAACGAAAGTTGTTCGTCAGTCTTAGAGCTATCTTTTTGGAAAAGAAGTTCCTTACTAAAAGAACTAAGGCTGCTAATGTTGAACTTGATGAAGTTCGATAGATAGAAGTACCTATACGCTCTGAAGCCTCTATAGAACCAGCTTTTATTAAATCAAACCTAGAGCTCATTGAGAAAACATTAAGGAGATCTGATAGAGTATCACATCAACCGAATAGATACTTCAGTTTCTTGGTCCATGATGGCGATCCCGTTGAGCTTGATGAGAACAACGATGATCCCATCACCTATATGGATGCAATGCAGAGGTCCAATTTTAAGAAATGGCTTGAGGCCATAAAATTCGAAATGAAATCTATGGAAATCAACAGTGTATGGACACTTGTGGATCCACCTGAAGGGATAAAACCCATTGGGTGCAAATGAATTTTAAGAAGAAACGAGGCGCAAACAAGAAAGTAGAGACCTATAAAGTTCATCCGGTTGCTAAGGGGTATCGTCAATGTCATGGTTCAGACTATGATGAAACTTTTTTTCCTATAGAAATGCTCAAGTCCATTCAGATTATGCTTGCTCTGGCTGCATATTTTGACTATGAAATCTGACAAATGGATGTTCAAATAGCTTTTCTGAATGGTGAGCTGGAAAAGAAAGTATATATGATGCAACCTGAAGGATTCATATCTGTAGATGTATCAAAAGTATACAAACTCTAAAAGTTTATCTATGAACTAAAGAAAGCATCTTAGAGTTGGAACATATATTTTGATAAGTGTATCAAAATGTATGGCTTTGTTAAGAACGAAGAAGAACCCTGCATATATAAATGGGCTAATGGTTCTATAGTTATATTTCTTATATTGTATGTAGATGACATTCTCTTAATTGGGAATGACATCCATGTATTATAGGGAATAAATGTTTGGTTAATGTCACAATTCTCCATGAAGAACTTGGGAGAAGCTTTTTACATTCTAGGGATGAAGATCTATAAAGATAGATCTAAGAAGCTGCTGGGATTATCACAATCAACGTACATCGAAACTGTATTTAAAAGGTTCAGCATGAAAAATTCCAAGAAAAGCTATCTTTCGATAGGCCATAGGATTTCACTCTCTAAGAAGGATTATGCGACAACTCCTAAAGAGAGGGAATGTATGAGTAGGATTCCATATTCTTCGATAGTGGGTTCTATCATGAACGCCATGACATGTACGAGACCGGATGTAGCATATTCACTAGGAGTGGTGAGTAGATACCATTCTAACCCAGATGAAGCACATTGGAAAGTAGTGAAAACCATCCTTAAGTATTTACAAAATACTAAAGACCAATGGCTTATTTATGGAGAACCCTACTTGAAACTTATGAGATATACTGACTCTAGTTTTCAGTCAGATAGAGATGATAATAAGAGTGTATCAGGGTTTGTCTTTATCCTAAATGGAGGAGCGATCTGCTAGAAAGGTTTCAAGCAGCACACAATGGTGGATTCTATATGCGAGGCGGAGTATATCGCGGCACCAAATGCAACGAAAGAAGCGGTATGGCTATGAAATTTTTTGGGCGAGCTAGCAGTGGCACCTGCCCTAGGTGGTCCTATTCCGATGTATTGTGATAGCTCTGGAGTAATTGCTTAAGCCAAAGAGCCAAAGTCTCATCACCACACCAAGCATATATTGTGCCGCTACCATATTGTATGAGAAATCGTGGAATGAGGTGACGTCGAGCTTCAAAAGATCGATAGAAAGGAGAACCTAGCCAATCCATTTACTAAAGCTCTTGAAAGCAAGTAATTCGATGAACACAAATGGAAGATGGGTATTAGATACTGTTCCGATTGGCTTTAGTCCAAATGGGAGTTATTAGGAAATATGTCCTACAGCCAATCGTCTAGCTTATAGACGGTTATGATTCATTGTAATTGTACATGATTTATTTGATTAATAAAAGTTATTCTGGCAGTACAACATAATTTTTATCTCCCAATAGAACTCTTATATGTTGTAGTCCTTAGAATTACATTTATTTGAGAAAGAAGGAATTATCGAGTAATTCTTAAATGAGTTCGCAACCAAATGATAACGTTATTACTTAGAACAATAACGTAGTCAAGTATAGGTCATTGTGTGCCATGGTTTATCCTCTTAAACTAAGGAGTGTATGATACTAGTATGGCATGCAGGTGAGTGTAGGAGTACATTTATTGAACAGTAACTCACTTCTTTGAGTACCCTATTGTCAAGGGCATCTCACAGAAGGGCAATAGGTATAAGTATCCCTTTGACCTGAGACTATCATGGTGACTTAGTAAGCAAGTCACTGTACTTAGGTGCTGGACTACCTGAATTTCTAATCCAATGACGAAAAGTTGCTGGATACAGTCAAGTACTTATTAATCAGTGATGAGTCAAGATGGAATTGTCCACTCTAAGTATTAGAGTTAATGCTCGGTTTGTGTTTCAATTTTGCAAAACCTTGACTAGGGTAATCGATGTGATGAGTCATAGGATTGAGCACGTTGAAACACACTTAGATGTTTTTCGGAAGTTGATAGTGAACTCTGAATTTATCTTGAGTATTTGGATAAGGGGATGAACTATACAATAACCATAGCCTAGGTTCCTAAATATTGCTTTGCATATATTCGGCCTATTCGAACGTTGGGTACTATTGCTAGATAGTCACATCGATTGGTACACTACAAGAAAAATTCATTTTAGTGATGCCAAAATGCACCGCTAATGCATCGTTAAATCGATTTAGCAGCGCATTAGCGATGCATTTTGGTCGTCGCTGTAAATTTTGTCGCAAATTGCTATTCGTTACAGTTTCGTCGCTAAATAGCGACGCCTAGTGACGCAATGAAATGCGTCACTATTTTGCGATAAAACATAAGTCGTCGCAATTTAGCGACGCATTAGCGACTCTAAATTGCATCGCAATATTGCGACTCAAATTGCGTCGCAAAATTGCGACTCAAATTGCATTGCAAATATTGCGACTCATTAAAGTACGTCACAATATGTGATGCAATAAGATGCATCGCAATATGCGTCATAATATTGTGATGCAATAAGATGCGTCGCAATATTGCGACGCAATGAGATGCATCGCAATATTATTAATTTAATTTTTTAAAAAAATTGCAACAAGAACTTTTTTTTAAAAAATTTAAAATATTATTAAAACTCTTAATACAATTTCATTGCATTCAATCGAAACATTATCGCTAAATATCCAAAAATATTGATCGAAACATTCATCACAAAATTTTCAATAATATAAAAATTTTATTATATTAATAATGAAAAATTTGGATACACAAAACAGAAAAAAAAATACATCAAGAATCCACACTGTCACGATCACGGGAAGGCTGCGAAGGCTGAAATGAACCCTACGATATTTGGTGAACCAAATCTTGCATCTAACACATCTGCTCTCTCATGTCTGCAACCTCCTGCCGAACCTCTTGCCGAACCTCCTACCGAACCTCCTCCGTAATAGATCTTTGAATATCGTCTAAATGATCAGGAAGAATATCGCTAGAATAGTGCGAAGTGGAGCCGAAAAATATCTAGAAGCTTTAGCGCCCAGACCGTAGACCCTACGGTCTCGCGGCTGGGCACCAACAGCTTCCAAAAACACACGTCGACTCTCCTCTGTTGAGAGTTCGATGGGCGGCCCCCCATCAGTGGAGTCGACCTGCGATGCCTGGGACTGAAGCTCCTCGACTCGTGCCTTTGAATTATAGAATCAACGATAAATGAATCATTATAAACCTAAATAAAGGTTTAGAAATTAAACAGTTACAACATAAGTCTAATTTCTTACCGCAACCTCCTGTGATCATGCATCGACCCAGGTACCGTCCTTCCTGGTGTGTGTCGCCCTGAATAGGTTGAACTCACCAGGATCTCCTGCCCTCCGCTCAGACTACAAAAGCAGAAGAAATGATATAATGTAAGTATTTGCAAATGACTAAATTAGTAATTAAATTATTTATGTTTTCTTACCATACGGCGTCTGTGCTCCTGAATGAAATGGATCCCGTAGTGTGGTAGGAGAGACCCGTGCCATGACCGGCCTTCTCGGATCGGCGGTTCGTGCTGGCTGATGCGGACCTCCTTGCCAGGCCTCAGACTACCACCTGCTGCCACTCGTGCCAAATACCCTCCGGCACATGCACAGGATGATCACCGATCTCCTCCAACGATGAAGCATGTCGGAGTATCGGCGTGCCGTAAGAGCATTCCATGCTGCCCTAATGGCATCATGGATGGTAGGGTCCCACGTAAACTTTTTCTGCATTTAAATAAATAGTTAGTTTAAGAATATATTAAGATTAAGAAATTTTATATCAGTGATAAATTGTATTTAATAAGTTTACCTGAAACTCTGAAAAATAAAACTCCCTCATGGCCGCAGATACATGGATGCCAATCGTAGCCAGTGGGATCAGCACGATCTGAATATGGAGCTGATCCGGCTTGATACATGATGCTGCTCAATAAAGCTGCAAAAAAATCCATATTTATAAGTAAATGCTTAACACATAAACATATATTTACAATTATTATATACTTACTGCCCATCAACATCCAGTCGAAGTACGGTGCGCCGATGTGGGAAGAACTCTTAGATATCTGTGCCGATCGGCTATGAGACTCAAAGGCTACAAATCTGAACTCTCCATCTCCAATGCTCATGAAGTGATCTGATGTGGCAGGGCTACATCCCTGCTCACTCTGTCTGTCGGCGGTAGATCTACCTCTGCCCGACATACTGAAAATACTAAAGAACCATGCAATATAATTACGAATAATGATTGAATATGTAAAAATTTACACTTATAAAAATAAATTGAAATTGAATAAACCTCTATGTTTAATCAGTGTCATTTGTTTCGTGAAATGTTGGTTCAACATCCGATGCTGTATCGGATTGCGATTCAGTTTCATTATCATCGGAAGGAAACCGAACATTTGCATCCTCAATTTCTTGGACATCACCATTTGGATCTCTAAGTGATGTTTCAGGAGCCCTTGTGTCGTCCTCAATTGCATGCATTTCCATCTCATCCTCTTGAAATGCAGGGCACTCAATTGATTGACTTGATGAACTCTCTCTAATAGATTGTTGAACGTGGGACGATTTTAGAAACAGCCCACCAATCTCGCTTGTCGTTGCGCAAACTTGGATATCCGCAGTAAAACACTTGCTGAGCTTGGGATGCAAGGATGAATGGTTCATATTTCTGCAATCTTCGTCGATGGTTCACTTCAACTAGATTGTAGTCGTTATGAACCCTTTTACCCACAGGAACTGTCGGATCAAACCAATCGCAACGAAACAATACGGTTCGTTTCATAGGCCAACCGGGATATTCAACTTCAACCACCTCTACTAACTTTCCGTAATAATCCTGCATATTTGCTCCAACACTTTCTCCTTTAACACACACGCCCCAGTTCTGCGTGCCTCTTGAAGCTGCTAATCGTTCAATTTGAAATTTGTACCCATTAACAAAATAGCCAGTAGAGGTTGTTACGGTCTTCAATGGCCATTGCGATAGACATTTAATGAAAATATTGTCGGTTGTGACCATGGACCATTTACCTATTCACAACCAATTCAAAAAATAAAAGCCATTATTGAAATTGATTGAGTGATACTACTCACAAATTCATAAAACCAGTAAGCGAACTCCGTTTCTAACTTCTGCCCAATGCAACTTGACTGATGTCGGGATTCATCTGTCGTTGTCTATCACAATACATCCTTATGGGATGATAACAATTAAAACTTTTGTTAGCAATTAAATATTATGGTATATTATAATTTAAAGTAGTGAAGTATATACTTACTCAATATATGGATCGACTTCTCTACAGTTCATTAGGATGTAATAATGTGCTGCATTATACTCCATATCGCTAAGATTTCTTGACTTCTGCCCCCAAATGAACGGCCGATACCTTTAAAAATTGATATTCTACCGTCATTAGGTTCTCCTTCGTCCACACATACGTCATCGTTACGACCAAGATTTTGGCTCCTCGTGTGGACGTGACCCTCAAAGTAATGCGAGGCAAAAGCTGAAACTTCTTCGACCAAGTGTGCATTGCATATAGAACCTTCAACCCTTGCCTTATTACGCATTATTTTTTAACTTCTTAAGGTACCTATATGTAAAGTTGAGAAAAAATTAACCAATTTTCTCGCAATGAAATAATATTTGAAATGTCAACATGTCTTAATGATGTATATATTTACCTCTCGAAAGGATACATCCAGCGATACTGCACGGGACCAGCTATGCTCGCTTCGTATGGCAAGTGAACCGGTAAATGCTCCATTGAGTCAAAAAAACTGGAGGAAATATTCGCTCCAGCTTGCATAAAATAATTAATTTCCTCCTCAAGCCTTGCCATGGATGCAGAAGTAATGACTGCGGCAGATAACTCCTTGAAGAACAAGCTGAGCTCTGTCAATGCCTTCCAGACATGTTGCGGAAGCAACTCACGAAAAGCTATAGGCAATAACCGTTGCATGAAAACATGGCAGTCATGACTCTTCATGCCGAACAACTTGAGCTTATGCATGTCCACACACCTACCGATATTTGAGGCATAACCATCTGGAAATTTTAACCCTCTAAGCCAGTTACATAAAACTTCTCGTGAATTTCTGTCAAGAGTGTAACAGGCTTTAGGATAGGTCCCGTCGGCACTCCTCCTCAAATCACCTCTTCTGCAATACTGATTAAGTTCTTCTCTTGACTTTGCAGTGTCTTTGTTTTTCCCGGGATGTTTAGCACCGTGTTAAATATGTTATCAAAGAAATTTTTCTCAATATGCATAACATCCAAGTTGTGCCGGATGAGATTTGTGCTCCAATAAGGCAAATCCCAAAATATACTCCGCTTCTTCCAGTTATGTTCTTTACATATACGGCCATTTATTCTATCTGCATCTGGTTCCCAAGCATACCTCAACCCCAAATGCTCTATAGTATCAAATATATCCGTGCCGGACCTAACCGGTTCGGCGAATTTTGTGACTGCTTTGTTCTTCCGGAAGGCGATCAAGTTACGCCTGTAAGGATGATTTGGGGGCAAGAACTTCCTATGATTATCAAACCATGACTGCTTACCACTCTTCTGCAATGTAAATGCATCCGAATCATACATGCAATGAGGGCATGCCAGACGTCCAGCAGTGCTCCAACCAGACAACATTGCATATGCCGGGAAGTCACTTATTGTCCACATCAAAGCAGCTCTCATGATGAAATTTTGTTTCATAGAAATGTCGTAGGCTATGACTCCTGTTTCCCACAACATTTTCAATTCGGCCACCAACGGTTGCAGGAAGACATCAATCTTTTCCTTTGGATTTGATGGTCCTGGAACCAAAACTGTCAAAAACATTGCAGTATCTTTCATGCACTTCCATGGAGGAAGGTTATATACAGTCAGTATCACAGGCCAACATGAATACTGTTGCCCCGCTTGACCAAATGGTTGGAAGCCATCGGTACAAAGACCTAATCTCACATTCCTTATATCTTCAGCGAAATCAGGATGATTTTCATTGAAATGCTTCCAAGCTTTTGAATCTGATGGATGCCGCATTTCATCCTCTTTAGATTCATGTTCGGCATGCCATCTCATATCAGCAGCTGTAGCCTCAGATCTGTATAATCTCTGCAGGCGTGGAGTAAGAGGAAAGTAATGCATCCTCTTGTAAG
This sequence comes from Calamus simplicifolius, assembly GCA_900491605.1. Classification (NCBI taxonomy): domain Eukaryota; kingdom Viridiplantae; phylum Streptophyta; class Magnoliopsida; order Arecales; family Arecaceae; genus Calamus; species Calamus simplicifolius. The sequence goes on from UESW01003527.1 coordinate 56,386, forward strand.
GCACACTTTTCCTCCTACTTGTACTAGCTCCCCCTTCGCCGTTTTTGTACCTCGATTGCCCACAAATCTTACACCATCTCAGCTCTGAGTCTTCACCCCAATATCATACAATTGTTCAAGCAACAATCGATCTTATTAACTGGGAGCCCAAGCCCACGCAACAACTTCTTCGTTGAGTAAAAACTGTCTGCTACAACATTATCATTTGGCAAAATTTCCTTGATTAACCCAGCTACAGAATTGAACGCCTTTTCTGATAATCGATGTTCTGCCTTAATATTCAACAACCGAGCAGCCGTAGACAACTGGGAATGACCCTCACAACCAGGATACAATTCTTGATTTGCACGCAACATATCATAAAATTGCTGTGCATCTGGATTTGGTTCTTCCATAAATGTATTCTGATTGAATTCATTACCCGATGCATTCATCACCATTTCTTCATATGTGTTTAAATTCACAAATGGTTCATCAACGGGAATTGACACTTGTTGGCTTGTAACAGCTGCAATTTCCTCTGGTTCACCATGACAGTACCAAACATCGTAATCAGGAACAAACCCCTTTTTACACAAATGCACCTTAACAGTTTCAACATCTCTGTAGGCTTTATTCTGACACCTGTGATAAGTTGCATGGGCACCTAATCCTAGGCCCATCCATCCATTCAGGTTGGCTACATGCAAATGCGATAAATTCTTCCAATCCATTCAGAAAATCTGGATTAAGCAAGCCATCTTTTATCCTTGCATACATCCACGAGCGAGCCCCGCTCATTTTTGACCGACTTATACAATTTCTGGTAAACCATTAAAGGAAACCACAATATAAAACTATATTAGCATTACTAATATATAACTAAATTATTTTTTACACAACTAAGGTAATAATAACCATTTAAATAATTTATAACAACAATTTTTTTTAGACAAGGTGCTAACAAGGGTGCCAGACTTCACAAGCATCAAGTGTCCTAAATTAATTCCACCTTCACTCCATGTCTAAAAGGTAAGGCCCTATCCCATTCAAGAATATTTTTTGTGATATGTTATTCTGCTATTAATTATCATCGTTTACGTTGAAATTTCAGCAGCATTTCCCCATATGTTCTCCTAAATGTGTGGCATATATGCCACACTAGGAGAACGTATGAGCAAATACAAACCGCAATCTCAACCAACGATGATTAATAGCAGACTAACATATCGCAAAAAATAATCTCAAATTTCTCAAACGGGTCTAAAGGTTATAGTGCTGTGAGAAATAATATGAAGAAAAACAATCGAACTTATGCTTGTGAAAAAGTTTTCTTGACTATTATACATATTTTGATTGTGGTCTATAGTCACTAACTTATAAAATTGATATTATGTCAAAGATAATAACCTTAATCCAATATTTATGCATAGTAATATCTAATAATACTATGGTTTCAATATTAGACAGGCTGGACCAAATTTTCATAACACATCAATCGTGGCACGTCTATTAAAGCCATACATAATCTAATTCCCAAAATAACATATCCCAATATGAAGGAATTTAACTTAAATCAAAGCCTAAGTCACAATAATTTCATAATGAAAATAAGATGCAACAATATATGTAAGATGTTCACCATAAACTACCATGCATAGTTTAATATGCTGAGAAATTGAACCATAATTATATGAAAACCACTAATCAATCATGACTTAATTAATTTAAAACAAAAGTACTAATTAATCATAAAGTAATTTCTTTAATTAATTTACTATCGATCAGAATCACTAATTAGCAAATATTACAATGATGTTATATTGCAATCATTATTTATTAGAATACCATAATTTATTATTATATTATACTATAATATTATAAACTAATATAAGTTAATATATATGTAAATATGATATTATTAATATTATGACATAATATAATTATCATAAACATACATTTTTATGATCACAGTAAATATTATAAGTTAAAGGGATAATAAATTTTATTTATCATATTTTATAACATAAAATCCATGAATTGCAAATTTTATATAGTCCGTGTGATATTAATATTACCCACGTATTAATACAATTTATTATAATATATACTTAAAATATTATATTAATTGTATTATATCATAATTTAATGTTATATTATAATGAGGTTGTTATATTAATTTTTTATGGGTGATGATGGATATAATATTAAATTTAATATTGTAATATTAAATTATGACAACATTCTTATAATACTACATGCATAAAGAAAACTATTTTGATTTTATTTTAAAATTTCATCAAACACAAAATAGTTCCATTTCATAATATTATAAAATTATTATATTCTAATATTATAATATCACATAATATAATTTATTATACAATATTAAAATATTATTATAATGTATTCTAATTTTATTGTAATATAGAATTATTATATATAATGATATTACTATAGTAGTTTTCTAAATTTAAGTGATATAATAATATGATTGAATACGCTATTAAGATTAAAATATCAAAACAAATTATTAATAATAATAATTAAATAATTAAATCATTAAAATTAGTTATGCAATATATTTTGCTACCTTATAAAATAATATTTTATAATAAATTTTTTGTTTTTATAAAAAAATATCCGAAGGGGGCTTCTAGGGGGGTTTTAAATTTTTTTCCCCTGCCCATGGACCGGCCACCGTGGCTGGGCCACGGCCGACAGCCACCCGGCCATGGCTGAGAGCGGCCGTGGCCAGCGACAGGGGGGAAGTAAAATTTTTTTTGCCCTTCACGTGGCCTGGCCACGTCACGCCCAGCCATGGCCAGTGACGGGAGGGGGAGGGCAGGGGGGGATAGGGTATTTTTTTTTTTTTGCCCTTCCCGTGGCCTGTGGCGGGGGGGGGGGGGGGGGGGGAAACAGGGTAAATTTTATTTTTTACCCTTCCTGTGGCTGGCCACCATGACCAGGCACGGCCGACCACCGTCGGCCATGGCCGGCGATGGGAGTAGGATGGGGGGGGAAGGATTTTTTTTTGCCTTCCCGTGGCTTGGCGACGGGAGGGGGGAGGGTGGGGGGGGGGGGGGGGGGAAGGAATTTTTTTTTTGCCCTTCCCGTGGCCGATGATGGGAGGGGGAGGCGGGAGAGGGGGGGGACATGGTAATTTTTTTTCCTTCTCGTGGCCTGCCACGATCGGGCGCGGCCGTGGTCGGTGATGGGAGGGGAGGGGGGGGGGGGGGGGCGAGGGGAAACATGGTTTTTTTCCTTCTCGTGGCTTGGCACGGTCGGCCATCAGCTGGCCACGACCGGGCGTGGTCATGCCAGCGATGGGAGGGGGAGGGCAGGGGGGAAAGGATTTTTTTTTTTGCCATTCCCGTGGCCAGGCCACGGCCGGCCACTAGCCGGCCACGGCCAGGCGCGGCCGTGGTCGGCGATGGGAGGGGAGGGCGGGGGGGGGGGGAACATGGTGTTTTTTTTTCTTCCCGTGGCCTGGCCAGGCCACGGCCGGGGGAGGGGGAGGGGGAGGGGGGGAATAGTTTTGTTTTCCTTCCGCGGCCTAGCCACCGTGGCCAGGCCACGGCCGGCCACCAGCCTGCCACGGTCGTCGCGCCGGAGGGCACGGGGGGGGGACATGTTTTTTTTTTCCTTCTTGGTGGCCCAGGCCACGGCCGGCCACCAGAAATTTTTTTTCGCCTTTCCGTTGCCTGGCCACGGTGGCCATGCCACGGCCGGCCCCGGCCTTGGCCGGCGAGCTCAGGCATGGCCCCGGCTGGGGTGAGCACGGGCACGACCCCGGCCATGGCCGGCTAGAGGGGAGGGAGGTGGGGGGGGGGGAGGGGGTGGGGACTTACCTGAAAATAGAAGTCGCCGAAGAGTAGATCGGGTGTCGGAGGGCTGCCGGAGCTCTGCCGGAGGTGGGGAAGAGGGAGGAGGAGAAAAGGGACGGAGAGGAGCAGCCGGCTGGTTGCGGGAGAGAAAACGGGGAGGAGAGAGGGGGAGGTGTTTTTTTATATATCGAAATATATAGAAATCTAAGCCGCTCATTTCACTGGAGCCCCGGGGTGACGTAGGTGGCCGCGATGTTACATGTCAGCTTCTTTCGAGAACCTCCTATGGCCGGTGCTGGCCCTTTCTCCCTCCGCCATCCTCGGTGGCGCTTCAATCTCTTATCGTGGGTTACCTCCCAGGTGGCCGATAGGGGGGTCAGGCTCGGCCTTGTGCCGCTCCCATCTGTCCCCTAAATCAGGAGACGGGTAAGGGCCTACCATGATGGTGATGGGTGACGGAGAATTACGCTTCGATTTAGGAGAGGGAGCCTTTGCGGACCATCGTCTTCTTCCTACGTGTAGTAAAGCCATGGAACCTGCGCTATCGTCCGAAAGGGCTTGAAGGGAGTTTTACCAGGCAAGGTGTCACTCTCTTCCTACTCTCTAGCTGCAACCCCTCTCACCGTGCCACGAGAGCCATTGGAAATCGGGGGCGAAAGGGGGATGGAACAAGGAACTCTCTGATCTCCATAAAGAGACCGTGCTGAAGAAGGTCATAGGAGAACCTCTTCTTCCCCGATCGATGGAGACTCCCAAGAAACGCAATTCATCGGAAGCCTTGAACTTGGGTATGATCTCTTTCTCATCGGAAGCCTCTTCCTCCGCGTCACTGTTTGCAATGGAATTTTGCATCGCTAAACAATGACACATATAGAATGCGTCGCTGAACAATGACGCATATAGAATGCATCAGCGATGCATTCTATATGCGTCGCTGTTTAGCAACGCAATTTGTGTCGCTAAATAGCGACGCAAACAAAAAGCGTCGCTGTTTAGCGATGCATAACGATGCGTCGCTAAAAATTAATAATTGAAATGCGTAGCTAAAAATTTATAATTTATAATATTAATTATATTCATTAATTATTATAGAGTATAATATTTAAAATTATATAGTGATAATTTTATATATTGATATATTGTAATCTATACCGCTCGTTCCGCGCAGCCCCGGGGTGATATGGGTGGCCGCGATGTTACATGTCCGCTTCCTTCAGGAACCTTCCGTGGGCTGCGCTGCTGCCCCTTTCTCCCCTCCTTGCCCATGGCAGCGATTCGATATCTTATCGTGGGTTACCTCCAAAAGTATTGCACAATTCTACTACGAAAGAATATGAAAAGAATCAAGCTTTCAACAAAATAACCATACTTGTATGCATCAAAAGTGTTAAATTTTGGTTGGGATGTCGTTTTCCCTTTATTGATTCCTTGACTGATTGGCGATATATAGCACAAACACTTCCATGCAGAGCTTGAAATCCTCTAAAATTGAAGAAAGCATATCTTCATAACTATCCCAGTTCATAGTTTCCTTTCTGCAATGATTCTTAGCAAAATCTCCATTAGAAGCTAATAAGCAGCTTCTCTTTTAGAAGCATCGTCGAATCCGGCATCATATAGTGCTGTTGGGATGTCGTTTTTCCTTTACTGATTCCTTGAATGATTGGCGATATATAGCACAAATAGCTTCCATGCAAAGCTTGAAATCTTCTAGAATTGAAGAAAGCATATCCCTAAACCCTTGAACCCTAAAACCCTATTTAGCGACACATACTAATTCATTTAATGCATCGCTAAACAACGACGTAATTTGTGCGTCGCTATGCAGTGACGCTGAAATATGCATCGCTGATAGCGACGCATAGCTAAACAGTGATGCAATTATGTGTGTCGCCATATAGCGATGCATTCATGCGTCACTGTTTAGCGACTCAATTATGCGTCGCTAAACAGCGACACATAGAATTGCATCGCTAAATAGTGACGCATATTCATGCGTCGCTATTTTGCAACGAAAATTTTTGGAGTCGCTAAATCCGTCGCTAATTAGCGACTGATTTAATGAGTCACTAAATTGCGTCGCAGATTTCATGGGTCGCAATTGCGTCGCAATTTTGTCGTTATTTTGCGACGAAATTTGCATCGCTATTTTATGAATTTCTTGTAGTGGTATAAGAAATGTTCCTATACTACCGGCTTAAATTCAACCTATGGAGTCACGCACATGTGAGGTAACCTAAAGACAGGCTTGACCCATGATCTAAGTGGGACTTGGTCATAAGGGTAATACTGAGTTTGTACTGACGGTGTCTAGCTAGCACTAGGCATTAGCAGTAGTACTTATTCTGAGGATGAACTTAAGTTAGTTTGTAACTCAAGTAAATTTTTGGGATTTATTAAGACCCATTGTGGGGTAGGACTTAAACCATAGACCAATGGTTGGTCTGACGATAGAAGTCGTTTAGATTTGATTTTAAAGTAATTTGAATCAGACATCCAATATAGCCTCTGATCATTTATTTATAAATTTTAAAATCATAAATCACTTCAAATTGAAAATTAGATAAGTCCAATGTGAAGTATGGTTTGAGATCCTTGCATGGGTTCTTCTGGATTTCAATTTGGTCTTCAAATGAATTTAATCTACTTATTTTCATATTTATGATATTTTTAAATTACTATTGTGCCCTTCAAATGTGTGCAGCAATGGGAATTTAAAATTTTATTTAAATTATGATTATGCCATTTTACGTAAATTATTATTGTACCATTTTGTACAAATTATGATTTTGCTATTAAGATAATATGAATTTGAAATTTCATATAAATTATGATTGTGCCATTGAGATGACATGAATTTAAAATTTTATATAATTATGATTGTGTCATTGAAATATTTACAAAATTTGTGTTACGCGTTGTCACGCGGTGAATCCATAATTTGGATAAACTTTTTTTACGTGTTGACAATGCGTTTATGCACGTGATTCATCCATATGGTAACAAAATTTTATTCTGTTTGAACCATCGGATTGCTCTCGAAGTGCTGATTTTAACCCATTCATGAAACAAATCAAAAGTTGTTTTTGGATTGGTTTTTACATTGTATTCTATTAGATATTTAATAAGCCCATTTTCAACCCTTTTCTTTCATGGTAGCAGAGAAAATGTCCTAAACAGAGAAGTTCAATACGAGAAGAGAGGGTCTCTTCTCTTAGAGAAGTTTTCCATTTATTATCCTTCCTGTTTCTACATCACCTGTCTCAAAGTATACTAGCATGTGTACGAAATAAAGGAGTGGCATCAAGAGGGGACCATTCACAGAAGATCATATATGCATCAGCTTTTGCAATAGATTTGCAAACTGAAAGGTACAAAATATAATTTTAAATTTTGATGCTTCCAATAACAGATATACATGACATATTTTATAAATTTAATTAGATTAAATTTAAATAAAATACATGCATACTTCACCTGAGATCCTAGGACTCTCTAGGAACAATTTTTTCTATAGAAATGCATATAAAAAATTTATGCTACCAGGGTATGCCCAAAATAAGTAATGCAAACATTAGTATTATTACAATTCTTATGCCACTCAATGTATTTAGCCTCAGCTAATTTACCCAAAAGATGTTGCATCCGTGATCTTCCAGCTTTCTCTGCAACCTTACACCTCTGACGTGCATTATAGATCGTCTTGATTGTTGTAACATTGAGGGCATCTCTTTGCTTCAATGTGGCCAATATGTCTTTTGCCTGAACCAAACTCTTCGATATATTCACTAATAATGAAGTCTCCTACTTAGATAATCTTCAGCATATGAGTGCTCCTCGAGATGCTTCATAGCCGGATGATTGTGCACTCCACAAATAATCATTAACATTCAATCATATGTAGTGTCCAATTTTCTTCCTCTTAATGCAAAAGGGCATCCACACTTCTTTGTGCTACTACCCTAGTCTTTAATCCCTTTTTCTTTATGTTTGTGCTTCTATGGGTACCACTTCTCTCACAACTAAACATAATTCTTGGTTTTCTAACATTGCTACTCGAATAAGATGTTTTAATTACAACAACAAATCAATTTCTCTTCTTAGCTTTCCGACACCAATTACACAAGTTTTCTCTACTCTTGAATATCTACACATTAAATAATTTAATATGAGTAGATAATTTTACACATAGCTCAGTCAACTAATAAAATAATTGCAATATAAATTATCAGACCTCGTAAGTTGTAAATTCATTTATGTAATCCATCATACATTCATAACCAATCATATTGCATTGGTTAAAGCATCACCTTACATATAAAAAAATCATCTTAAATTGGCATTGGCCCATATAGCTTTCGTTTGACCCCACAGGGCCGAACATTTTGGCCTCTTATACCTCATAGAGGCTATATGTTTGGCCTATAGAGCCGAACAGAAACTCTATGTTTGATTGAACAAAGGGTTTCATTCGGCATAACAGGCCGAATGAAGCATGATCCGAAAAAAAAAACTTTAAAATAGGTAAAAATATGGGCTTTGCATTCATAGAATCTTTCTAACTCGCTAGTTGCTTGTTCAGTGTTGAAATGGAGCTTTAAATAAGGGGTTTAGATGTGTTTAATGGATTGAGAGGAATGAGGGGGTTTAGAATCTTTCTAACTCGCTAGTTGCTTGTTCATTGTTGAAATGGAGCTTTAAATAAGGGGTTTAGATGTGTTTAATGGATTGAGAGGAATGAGGGGTTTAGATGGGTTTTGAAAAACGGTGAAGGTTGAGGGGAGGAGGGGTTTGATTGAGGGAGGGGTGTGGAGAGAAATTCATAAAGGTATAAAGATTACATAATGAGGTAAATTGGATATATATATATATATTTAAGTGTTGGTGTAGAGAGTAGGTTTTGTGGTGTATTTAGAAATTTTCCAACCCCGGCGTGTTTCCGGATCCCATGCAATGGAATTGTGAGTTAATTTTACTAAATTGCCCTCTCTCCAATCTGCCGCACCAAGCCTCCGCGCCGCGCTGCCCCTGGGCTCCGACAGATCTCCCGCGTCTGTGCCAACCGCCCCCCGCTTTGCCTCCATCTCCGTCATTGTCGGTATCCACAACCTCTGCAAGGTATTGGAGGGTTTTGATCCTTCGGGATGGAGCTTGGACGATTCGACGAGGTTTTACGGTGTTTTGCCTTAGGTTATGTTTGGATCTTTGAAGGGGAAGGAAGGGGAGAGTAAAAAGAAGTAAAAATCGGAGGGTAAGCTGGGGGAAGGAAAAATGTTTAAGTCATATTTTTTTAGAAGATAAAATATCCCTTTTTTTATTATTCATTCTTTCATTCTCACTATTTATCCTATTCTCAAATTACCACATAACTCTTTCCCTTC
>UESW01003528.1:0-65503 GCA_900491605.1 Calamus simplicifolius
TGATAAAATAACCAAGGTGATTTGCGGAAACCAATTCATACAACTTCATTTCCTTATTTTAAGTTATTGAAATGCATTATTACATCATACATAACCATCGAAATAAAAAGTCAAGTATCTAACCAAAACAAGATTCCGGATAAATTCTCTCCTACACATCTTTTCGATTTAGATGTCCTAAGGATGAAAAGTAGAGACTGTTTATTTTCTAATTTTCCTTAATATCCTCCTTTCCAGTAGTCTTAGCAATCAAAATGTTCACAACTACATGAAACCATAACGAAATATTGTATTCATAATAAAAGATTTTATAAGCAAAAGTCTTTATTACCAGCTGGTTTCATCACTTGACAGAGCCCATTATATTAATAAATATTACATTTTTCCTGAGTTCATAGCAGAATCTAACACATGATACTAATGGCTTTTTGGTTGTCCTAAACTCCCATGGGGATCTGTATCCTTAATTCATATCCACTTTGACATAACATCTTTTGAAAGCTTTCACATGCAATGAGCATTTCAGAAAGCCAAACATACAATTTGGGCTATCAACCAAACTAGTTGTTCATATGCAGTTTGTGTTTGGCTTGAAATTCAGCTTGAAATGAGCTTGTTCAATTAGCAAATAAGCCAAAGATGACATAAAGTTGTGAGCTTGAAACATAAACAAGCTGAACTTGAGGTGGGCCTTGCTCACCTATAATCGGCTTGACATAGCTCAAATATGTAAAAGAATATATATTATGTAATATAGATATGTTTAATTATATATTAACCTTATCTTTCAGATTTGTAACAATATTTTATTTATCTATTATAATATAATATAATACAATGTATGTCATACTAAATTATATTATGTATAAATATTGGTTTATATATAATATATGGTATAATTTAATATATTTTATTCAATGATATTATATTATATATGTTATAGTAAATATAATAAGAATCATTTTGATATTTTATACTTAGTAATTTTGGATTCATATGGCATACCAAATATGGTGATGCTAGATCTCTAGTGATTCTTAATCACTATAATGTATCATATCAAATAAAGTGATCAAGATCATTGAAAATTAGATCACCCTAGGATTAGGATCACCAAGGATCCAAAATCACTGAGATAATCCCAAATCCCTCACCAAACGTCCACTATAGGAAAACCACTCTGACCATGAACCAAAAAGAAAAAAAAAAAATGCTATAAAGCATTCTTTTCATGGAAGATACTTGTATATCTTTACCTCCTATCCTCGACAGAAAATATGACTAATTCTTTTCTTACACAAGTTACTAACTCAATACCCTATCAAATGTGAAGCATCTCACCAGAATATCAAGTCCACCGTACTTGAGAACAACCCATTTGACAAACGATTCAACGGAGGCGGCATCCAAGACATCCAGCTGGTGTGAATCCACGTTCAGACCCCGTTCCCGTAACCCATCCGCAGCCTCGCGGCCTCGATCAGCGTCTCTTGAGGTGAGAATGACGCGCAAACCGTTGCCCGCGAGCTGCTGCGCGATCTCGTATCCGATTCCGCGGTTGGCCCCGGTCACGGTGGCGACCGTCTCCGACGACCACCATCTACAATAGGAGACGGGCATATAAAAGAGTACCAGAGGTGAGTCACATTTCATCGAATGGGTTGTGGGCGTCGAGGGGAGTCGGATGAGATCGCAGTACCTTTGGAGAGGGGAGTAGGGTATTTTACGGAGCTCGGAGATTTCTTGGCGACGCTGAGCGCGGCGCTCCTTGGCTCGCTCCTTGCCCTGCTTGCCCATAAAGAGAGTGTTTGACGATGGCTTGGCCTGCGGTGGAGCCTGGAGCTCTATCGTCAAGGCTGAGGCCACGACAGCGTAGGCTGCTTGGTTGACCTTTCTTTCTATAGAAAATAATTTTAAATTTGAAAGAAAACAATTTTGATTTATGATCGATGAGTTATTTTAGACGACTGTTGTTCGATAGCCATCACAAACCTAAAATAATAAATTATTTTTTTGATGCATGAACGGTGACGGGTGGAAAATATTGATATTTGATAGTATGTGGACCGGAATGGTAGTTGAATTCCCATTCGATTCGGTCCGTCAGATTAGAGGCTCTCCTAACAGCCGTTGGATTAACAACGTGTTGAGGGGTAAAATCGTTATTGCATTGATAATCGTCTAAAGGAGCTAAGATCAGCCCTGCCCCCACTTGCTATATTGTGCCCATAAAGAACGAGCTAACCAGTATGATTCGGCAGATCGAGCTACCCATAGCGCGGCTCTCCCGAGCAATCCATAGCTAGGCCTCCCGAGCAATCTATAATTCGGCTGATCGAGCTACCCATAGCTCGGCCTCCCCGAGCAATTTATAGCTCGGCTCCCCCGAGCAATTTATAGCTCGGCCTCCTCGAGCAATCTATAATTCGGCGGATCGAGCTACCCATAACTCGGCCTCCCCGAGCAATTTATAGCTCGGCTTCCCCGAGCAATCTATAGCTCGGCCTCCCTGAGCAATCTATAATTCGGCGGATCGAGCTACCCATAGCTCGGCCTCCCCGAGCAATCCATAGCTCGAATCACGCCCCTGCAAAACCTGGTGTGGGAGAGCCCAAACTCAGTGTAATAAAATTCCAAACGAAAAATCATATCGAAACGTGGCCTAAGACCTACAATAACGGCCTAGGACCTACGCAGTCATTGGATCTCGGGCCATCAGAAATCTCTCCTAACCACCGCTCCTCTAACAGATAAGATACAGATCTTACCGGCCTCACAACAGCCTGATTCGAATCATCTTCGAATCCCAACAACCTTCGAGCCTTCCAGAATGCGCTCAAGATTCAGGTGATTGTCTATAAATAGGACACTTCCAGATTTTCTCCGGTACGCGACTCCAGGCACAGTTTCAGCATCGCTTTTTCTCTCTCTTTCACTGCTCCTCCTTTTCTCCGCCATTAGCGCTCTGCTCGAGCTCTCGAGAGGCCATCCTTGGAGGGGCTCCTCAGAGAGAGCCTTCTCCTCATTTCTGTTGATCGCTAATCTCCACTGACTTGAGCGTCGGAAGGTCTTCAGCGGAGGGCCACCCTCAACGCCTCCCGCGTGAGGACTTCTTTGCAGGTCCACCCAGGAGGAAGCCCAATCAGGAGACCGATCGCGCCCGAGTCGGAGGACAGATTTCAGCAGCAACATATTGGTGCTAGAGGAAGGGCCTCAAGTCCCATTAAAACTTGAAGAAAGGAGACAAGGATCTTGATCTGGAAGAGAACCTCTCCAATGGTTAATCGGAGAAGAGCAACTTCTGAAGCCCAGGACCAGGTCGCCTCCCAGAGACCCGCCGCCACCAGCTGAGACTCCATTGCCACCTGCTGTCCCAGTGACCCAGGACCAGTTCGCCACACTGGTCCAGCAGGTCCAAGCCCTGACCCATCTGGTTCAAGAGCGCCTTGCAGCCCCCCATCTAGTTATAGCTGCCCCTGCTCCACGCCTCCCTGAGGAGGCCGCAGCTCCTTTTTCTCCAGCCACCTCTTCTTCTGGTCCGCATGGAGCCGCGGACCCCCCACACCGACCCAAGGAGGCCAGACCAGTCCCGCAAGGGGGCTGCGACAAGGATCTCCCAGATCTCGGCGAGCCCGATCCCTCTCTCCGGAGTTCTCCCGCCATGATTTGATGCCATCTCCCCGCTCTCCTCGTCTGGCCCCTCCTCTTATGCCTGAAGAGGAGATCCACCGACAGCTCCAGGAGATGCGTCAAGAGCTGGACGCCACCAGGCAGGCCCATCCGCCTCAACCTAAGGCAGAACAGGGTATCCCCTTTTCCAAGGGGATCATGGAGGAAGTAATTCCCTCCCATGTTAAGTTGCCCGCCATCGAGCCTACCATGACTCCTCCGATCCCGACAATCACCTCAGCAGTTTCGGTCGATCATGATGTTCCACAGGGCATCAGATGCGATCATGTGCCGCGCCTTTCCCTCCACCCTTAGAGGGTCCGCTCGAACCTGGTTCAACGCTCTGAAGCCAGGTTCCGTTGATTCGTTTGACGAGCTGAGTCATCTTTTTATCGGCCAGTTCATCAGCAGTCGTCGTCACCGATGAAGATCCAACGCCCTCTCTGAAGTTAAGCAGAGAGAGGGGAGTCCTTGAGAAATTACCTTGGTCGCTTCAATAAGGCCATGCTGGAGGTGGACCACCTTAATCATGAGGTGGCTATGTTCGCCCTAGCGGGTGGAATTTTGAAGGAGAGCAACTTCTACTTGGCGATGGAGGTCAGTTACCTCCCGAACCTCTCCGATATGATGGCCCTGGTAGACAAATACGCCAGAGTCGAAGAATCACGGAGGGCTACCCGCACCGAGCTAGCAAAGAAGAAAGAATCCAAGGGCTCGGACAGGCATCGACCTACCCGTCAGCCAAGCCCACCTCGTCGCCAAAGAGCTCCCCCACGCCACCAAGAAATCGCTCCTGGAGCCCGCCTAGGCGGTTTGACCGATACACCCCACTCACTGTTCCTAGGGTGCAGATCCTCATGGAGATAGAGCGCCAGCTCCCCCGACCAGCTCCTCTCTGAGGAAACCTAACCCGGAGAGACCCCACCAAGTACTGCCGCTATCACCGGGAGCATGGCCATGATACCGAGGAATGCTGGCAGTTGAAGAACAAAATTGAGAGGCTAATCCAACGGGGCTGACTGAACCAGTTCAGGAGGGTGCCCGAGCCAGGGCAAGGGGGTGATCGGCAGCCCGAGCTTCAGCAGCCTCCTCCTCCTCCAAATCCACCCGTGATCGGCCATATCAATGTGATTGAAGAAGCCGTTAGTTCATCGAACTTCAAGAATGATGAAGAAGGTTCGGCGCCGAATAAAGCACGAATGGGTGAGCTCTCCTTCTCCGACGACGATCTCCGGGGGATACAATTCCTGCATGACGATGCGTTAGTTGTATCTCTCAATTTAAATAACTATGATGTAAGTCGGATCCTTGTTGATAGTGAAAGCTCTGTAAATGTTATGTACTTTGATGTCTTCGCCAAGTTGCTCATGGAAAATCTCCGAGCCGTGGACTCCACCTTAATGGGGTTCACCGGCGATATTATCGTCCCAGAAGGGGTCGTAACTTTAACGGTTCGAGCAGAAATCTGGCCCCGTGTGGCCACTGTTCACACGGCTTCCTAGTGACCAAACTTTGGTCGCCCTATAATGCGATTTTTGGGAGACCCTGCCTGATGTCCCTCAGAGTCGTCGTCTCCATTTCGTACCTATCTATGAAGTTCCCCACCGGGCGGGGAGTCGGTGTTGTCCAAGGAAGCCAAACTATGGCTCGGCAGTGTTTTGTCACCAGCCTTCAGTCCAGGATGCCTAAGGTTGATGGGCTGGACGCTCGGGAGGACTTCGCCGAGCAACAAGGAGAACTAGCCGAAGAACTAGAAGAAGTGCCGCTGGACGAAGCCCGGCCCGACCGAACTATAAAGATTGGGTCGCTACTGAAAGGTGAGTCCTGGCAGGAACTGATCGACTTTCTCTGAAGAAACGTCAATGTCTTCGCCTGGTCCGCCTCCGACATGCCAGGAATCAGCCCTGATGTTCTCGTTCATCGCCTCAACGTGGATGAGATGTACCGACCCGTCAGACAGAAGAAAAGAAGCTTCGCCCCGGAGCGACAGAAAGCTATCGAAGAGGAGGTTGATAAGCTTATCAAGGCGAACTTCATTCGGGAGGTGAATTACCTAAGTTGGCTGTCGAATGTAGTCATGGTAAAGAAGTCGAACGGCAAGTGGCGGATCTGCATCGACTTCACCGACCTTAACAAAGCGTGCCCGAAGGACAGTTTCCCTCTCCCCCGAATTGACCAGCTTGTAGATGCCACCTCAGGTCATCAGATGCTGACATTCATGGACACCTATTTAGGCTACAACCAGATCCGGATGGCCCCCGAAGATGAAGAGAAGACCGCCTTCGTAACCGACCGAGGTACTTACTGTTACCATGTTATGCCCTTCGGTCTTAAAAATACAGGTGCCACCTATCAAAGGTTGGTCAACAAAGTCTTCAAAGAGCAAATCGGCCAGAACATGGAGATATATGTCGACGACATGCTGGTCAAGAGCAAAGAAGCGTCACAGCATGTCGAGGATCTCTCGGAAAGCTTCGCGACACTCCGCAAATATCGGATGAAGCTCAACCCAACTAAGTGCGCCTTCAGCGTTAACTCTGGGAAGTTTCTCGGCTTCATGGTTTCCCAGCGGGGCATCGAAGCCAACCCCCAGAAGATCCAGGCTCTTCAGCAGATGATGCCCCCGGCATCAATTAAAGAAGTCCAGCGCCTGACTGGGAGAATAGCAGCCCTTAATCGCTTCGTGGCTCGGTTTGCCGAAAGATGCCTCCCTTTCTTCAAAACTCTTCGGTCGGCTAAGAATTTTCGATGGTCTTCCGAGTGTCAAAAATCATTCGAAGATCTCAAAAAGTACCTTGGCTCTCCCCCTCTCCTCAGCAGTCCAGATCCTGGAGAAACATTGTTCCTGTATCTGGCTGTCTCGAAGGTGCCATTGGCTCGGTGTTGGTCAGAGAAGAAAATAAGACCCAGAAGCCGATTTATTATGTCAGCAAACTGCTCCGAGACATGGAAACGAGGTACACCCGGATTGAGAAGATGGTGTTGGCTTTGATAACCTCGGTCCGAAAGTTGCGGCCATACTTCCAAGCATATTCTGTGACAGTCCTGACCGACCAACCCATCAAGGCAGTAGTCCATCGTCCGGAGACATCGGGGAGGATGACCAAATGGGCCATCAAGCTGAGCGGGCACGACATTCGATTTCAACCTTGTCCGGCCATCAAAGCTCACGTGCTAGCTGATTTCCTCCTCGAATGCACTATCCCGGAGGACGGCTCCACTCCCAACTCCCCCGAACGCCCAAAATCTGATGCCCGGTGGCTCCTCCATATCGACGGGTCATCCAACGCCCATTGCTCTGGTGCTGGCTTAATCCTCACCAGCCCGGAGGGGGTGACTTTCAAATATGGCGTCCGCTTCTCCTTCCCAGCCTCCAATAACAAGGCCGAATATGAAGCTCTACTCGTCGGGCTCCGAATCGCCCGCGACCTTAAAGTGAAGAGGCTGAATGCCTTCACCGACTCTCAGCTGGTAGCTGGCCACCTATGGGGCGAGTTTGAAGCCCGGGAGCCGAACATGGTTCGATATCTCCAAGAGGTCTGAAGCCTACTTTCCCATTTCCCTGAATTTGAAGTTATTCAGATTCCAAGATCCGAAAATGCCTGTGCCGACCTATTGTCTCGGCTAGCAACTGCAGAATCGATGGATGCCGAGCGAAAGTTTCATATGGAGATTTTGGAGAGGCCCAGCATTGTGGAAGCTGACCGAGTAATGCAAGTTGAGGCCGAACCATCATGGTTCGACCCCATCCTGAAGTATCATAAAGAAGGATCGCTCCTAGCTGATCGAAGGGAAGCTAGAAAGCTGAAGCTGCAAGCCACCCACTATGTGCTAATTGATGACCAGCTCTACAAGCGGTCCTTCTCTATGCCGCTGCTCATATGCCTTCGCCCATCTGAAGCTGATTATGCCCTTCGGGAGGTACACGAATGAATTTGCGGCAACCATCTGGGGAGCCGGTCTTTATGCCACAAGGTGCTGCGTCAAGGTTACTATTGGCCTACCATGCAAAAGGATGCTGACGACCTCATCCGAGCTTGTGACCCATGCCAAAGACACTCCAGTATTCAGAGGCTCCCCTCCGCCAGCCTGGTCCCCATTTCCTCCGCTTGGCCATTTTCCAAGTGGCGAATGGACATTCTCGGCTTGTTTCCACTTGCCATGGGACAGCGAAAATTTTTATTCGTCGCCATCGACTACTTCACCAAATGGGTCGAGGCGGAAGCAGTTGCTCAGATAACCGAGGCTCGAGCCAAGGACTTCGTGTGAAGGTCCATCATCTGCCGCTTCGGCCTCCCACACACCATCATTACTGACAACGACAAACAATTCGACAATCCGAAGTTCCGTCAGTTCTGCGAGGAGCATGGGATCCATCACCGCCTTACCTCGGTCGGGCATCCACAGGCTAACGGAGAAGTCGAGGTAACTAACCGAACCTTGCTTCAAGGGATCAAAGCTCGGCTCTCCAGAGCCCGAGGTAGAAGGGCGAACAAATTGCACCATGTCCTATGGGCCTACCGCACCATCCCAAGAGTGCCCACGGGCGAGACCCCATTTCGAATGGCCTTCGGCATAGAGGCCGTCATTCCCGTGGAGATAGGACTCCCTTCCCTGCGGGTGGAAAGCTACTCGGAAGTAGCTAGTGATGAGCAGCTCCACACTAACCTCGACCTGATAGAAGAGATCAGAGAAAAAGCTCGATCAGAATAGCTGCCTACCAGCAAAGAGTGGCCCGTTACCACGCCTCCAGAGTCAAAGGGAAGGCTTTCTCGCCTGGTGACCTCGTTCTCCAAAAAATATCTGTCTCCAAACCTAGAGCAAGGAAAGCTAGCTCCGAACTGGGAAGGCCCCTATAGTAGGGTACGCCTTCTATGGATCCGGTGCCTACAAGCTGCAAGATCTAAGCGGAAGATCAATCCCTCGGACATGGAATTCGGATAACCTCCGCAAGTATCATCAGTAGGGTACGCCTTCTACGAGCCCGCCTCGTTAATCTTTGTTAGCATATTGCTTCCGTGATTCAGCATGGTCACCACAATCATTTCACAAAAAATCATAGAGGAAATAGATGCTGCTTACCAATTCTCGGTACAACCGAGCTACTTATTCGAGCAGGTAATCTCCGAACCTCGGCTGGGCCAAGCAACAAATCTTCGAACCTCGGCTAGGCCGAGCAATAAATCTTCGAGCCTCGGCTGGGCCAAGCAATAAATCTCCGAACCTCGGCTGGGCCGAGCAACAAATCTCCGAACCTCAGCTGGGCCGAGCCTCGGCTGAGCCGAGCAACAAATCTCCGAACCTCGGCTGGCCGAGCAACAAACCTCCGAACCTCGGCTGGGCCTAGCAATAAATCTCCGAACCTCGGCTGGGCCGAGCAATAAATCTCCGAACCTCGGCTGGGCTGAGCAATAAATCTTCGAACCTTAGCTGGGCCGAGCAACAAATCTTCGAACCTCGGCTGGGCCGAGCAATAAACCTCCGAACCTCGGCTGGGCCGAGCAATAAATCTCCGAACCTCGGCTGGGCTGAGCAACAAATCTTCAAACCTCAACTGGGCCGAGCAATAAATCTTCAAACCTCGGCTGGGCCGAGCAATAATCTCCGAAGCCCCGGCCAAGACCGGAGTGCATAAACCTCGGCCAAAGTCGAGGAGTATTTTCTACTATTAAGAATCTCGGCCAAAGTCGAGGAGTATTTTCTACTATTAAGAATCTCGGCCAAAGCCAAAGAACTTTTTCCACTATGAAAGCCTCGACTCAAAGCCGAAATGCATGTCTCGTTATCACAAGTCCCAACCGAACCAAATAATCTCCAAAGTTTCGTCCAGATTCGGGCAGCTTACAAGCCCCGGACGAGTCGGACAGCGCAAAATCCTCGGTCAAAACCGAGCGATATCTCCGCGCCTTAGCCTACGCCAAGTAAGATACTATCAAAAGACTCGGACGAACCGAGCGACTTCTTAAACATTCCAAGACAATGAAAGCGCCTCACGATGCTTCGGTAGAGGTGAACACCCTCCTTCTACCCAACAATAAAGACGTACGAGCTGTCTCTTTTCTAAGAAACACCTATTTCATTCTACAAACGAGACCATGTTTACTGCGTGAGTCCACAAGACCGCCTAGGTCTCCCTTTGGCTCGAACAGGAACAAACGGTCTCCCTTACTGAGGACCGAACATCGATCTTAGCAAAAAACAAAGCGGTGAGAACGCTGCCAAAGTATGCTATGACACGGGAGAAACAACTCTCAACACAAAAAAGAAACATGTGCTAAAAAGAAAGAACAAAACTTTCTTTATTACATTATCAGTAAAATCCTCCTAAGAGGCATTACAAATGCGTCATAGCATAGGAAATAAAGACGAGCAAATGACTCGGCCTGACTATTGCGACCAGCTTCAGTTAATAATGATGTCTCGGCATCCGGCCCGAGATATCAGAGAAATCAGAAAGGGTGGATGAGCCTTGTCCCAAGCCACCCATCCACGGAGCCCTCTGACGAGTGGGAAGAAAACCCGTGGACGCTGATGCCGGGGGACTCCCCCTAAATCAAGTGTGTACTGCTAGCCACTGCCCAAGTCAAAAGGCAATGTACTAGCAAACAACACACCATCACCCCCCTCCTCACATGGCAAAAGATTCCCTAGGCGGATGAGCCTAGGAATCCAGATTGGGAGAGGAGGCCAGATTCACGTAAGCCATGGGGGGTACGCATGCACTTCCTACCCTGCGTCCCCCATAGCAAACTGCAAAGGACACACAGGAAGTGTGTATGTACGCTCTCCATGTGATCTCTGCGAACCTCCTGTGCGCTCTCCATATGATCTCCGAAACTCCTCTCTTGAAGACAAGCTGCTCTCCAGCGGCCCTTCATCGCCCCAACTATTCGGGGGAAGACAACTTGCCAAAGGGAAACTCAGTCCCCTTACTCTCAACCTCGGAGACATGGACATCATGAACGCTTACACAACTCTCAGAAGGGAAGGTCTTGTGGATGGCCTAACACGGCCCCTTCCTCCCCTCATTTTATAGGCAAACGAACCGGGGTTTGCTATCAAAGCAGAGAGCCTCGAGATTCGAAATGCCTTATCCACACTACCATGTGTCCTCCCAGGGTGAAAAGAACACTCTTCGATGCGTGCCAAAACGCATCACCCAAGCCATGACGCACGCCAAAAGATCTCCCCCGATTTCGAATCAAAGGCCTTAATTGCAGGGGATTGCCCACTGATCTCTGAGATGCGGGCAGAACTGGGAAATCGTCCGGAAAAATGACGCCCTCCAATGGTGAGCAAGAGCCTGCATTGGAAAAAGTCGACATGATAAATGTGCCAAGAAAGCACCGAAGCAACCTTTTGCTGGATACAAAACCGTATTATCCATTTCAGCAAAGAGAAGGTCAGTCCGCCTTGGAAAGGACAAGGCACTGGCAGAGCAATAAAAAGGCACAGAAGCCAAGGACTCCTTGAAAAAGAAAGATGCATTGACATCCCCTACTCCAGCCCAACCGCTCGCCATGTAAACTAAGACATGGCCTAGCGCTCCGACTCAAAGTCAAGACCTCTCCTCCATACTCCAGAGTAAACCGAAGTGTCTCTTAACTTGGCAAAACCCGGACGTTTCTATTGCTCGACCAGACTGGGATAACTATTCTCCCCTAACGCTAGCAGGGCACTCCCTGTGCTTCGGCAAAACCGAACGAGGCCTACATTCTAACCTGAATTTGTGGAATCCCCCTTTCACCTTTGCTGAAACAGGACACGCTATAAGCCCCGATCAAGGCCGAAGTGTGTAAGCCTCAGCTGGAGTCAGAGTGCATTTCCTACAAATATAAGCCCCGATCAAAGCCAGAGTGTGTCTCGTGACAACAGTCTCGATCAAAACCATGTGATGAGAACACATATATTGAAGGCAGCAGCAAACACAGAAGTTACAAAAATTTCTTCTCATTCATCACCAAAAAGGATTAAAAAGGAAAACAGAAAGAAAAATACATTGACCCTCACAGGGGCCTATTATTGTCGTTGGACACCACCGAGCTCCCCCCGTAACGCGGAGTTAACTCGGCAACCCGCTGCTCAAGGGACGCCACCTCCCCCTCCAACCGGTTGTTGAGTCGGCGGAGGAGCTCGATCTCCCTTGTCGAGACGTCCAAGTATCGCTTGGCTGCCCTGTGAAGCTGCTCGCGATCTACAAGTATCGACACCAAAAGCTCCCCGTCAATGGTCATCGTGACGCAGCTCCTATGGGACTCCCCGTGGCCTCTACCGCTACCGCCAGACGCTCCGGCAGACCACCCCCCACCTCTGGAAGCCATCTCAGTGGTTAAAAATCTTGGGAGGTTAGCTAAAAAGGTGGCCACGCAGCATTAACTAGGGCATCATTGCGTGGGCTGTCAAATCTAGATCCCCTCGTTCGAATCGCGCCACCTAGGTCTAGACTCCCTATGCCCGAACCTACGCTTCGAATTAGGGAGTGGGGGGCATGTGTTGAGGGATAAAATCGCCATTGCATTGATAACCGTGCGAAGGGGCTAAGATCAGCCCTGGCCCCAACTTGCTACATTGTGCCCACAAAGAACGAGCTAACCAGTATGATTCGGCGGATCGAGCTACCCATAGCTCGGCTCCCCCGAGCAATCCATAGCTCGGCCTCCCCGAGCAATCTATAATTCGGCGGATCGAGCTACCCATAGCTTGGCCTTCCCGAGCAATTTATAGCTCGGCCTCCCCGAGCAATTTATAGCTCGGCTCCCCCGAGCAATACATAGCTCGGCCTCCCCGAGCAATTTATAGCTCGGCTCCCCCGAGCAATCCATAGCTCGGCCTCCCTGAACAATCTATAATTCAGCGGATCGAGCTACCCATAGCTCGGCCTCCCCGAGCAATCTATAATTCAGCGGATCGAGCTACCCATAGCTCGGCCTCCCCGAGCAATTTATAGCTCGGCTTCCCCGAGCAATCTATAGCTCGGCCTCCCCGAGCAATCTATAATTCGGTGGATCGAGCTACCCATAGCTCGGCCTCCCCGAGTAATTTATAGCTCGTCCTCCCCGAGCAATTTATAGCTCGGCTTCCTCGAGCAATCCATAGCTCAGCCTCCTGAGCAATCCATAGCTCGGCCTCCCTGAGCAATCCATAGCTCGGCTCACGCCTCTGCAAAACCTGGTGTGGGAGAGCCCAAACTCAGTGTAACAGAATTCCAAATGAAAAATCATATCGAAACATGGCCTAAGGCCTACAATAACGGCCTAGGACCTACGCAGTCATTGGATCTCAGCCATCAGAAATCTCTCTCAACCACCGATCCTCTAACGGACAAGATACGAATCTTACTGGCCTCACAACAGCCTGATTCGAATCATCTTCGAATCCCAACAACCTTCGAGCCTTCCAGAAGGCGCTCAAGATTCAGGTGATTGCCTATAAATAGGACACTTCCAGATTTTCTCAGGTATGTGACTCTAGGCACAGTTTCAGCATCGCTTTTTCTCTCTCTTTCACTGCTCCTTCTTTTCTCCGCCATTAGTGCTCTGCTCGAGCTCCCGAGAGGCCATCCCTGGAGGGGCTCCTCAGAGAGAGCCTTCTCCTCATTTCTGTTGATCGCTGATCTCTACTGACTTGAGCATCAGAGGTCTTCCGCGGAGGGCCACCCCCAATGCATCCTGCATGAGGACTTCTTTGCAGGTCCGCCCAGGAGGAAGCCCAATTAGAAGACCGATCGCGCCCGAGTCGAAGGACAGATTTCAGCAGCAACACAGCGAGTTGTCCCTTATTCGGATATAATATATATAATTATACGATGATTTAATATAATACATTTTGCATGAAATTGTTATTATAACTACAATATAATTATTTAGACTAAAGTAATATAATATAAAATATTATAGTATCATACGATTTGTTAATATAGTATGACAATATTATACTATTATATTATATATAATTTTGATATTATTAAAATAATATATAATGATATTATTATTTATTATCATCATAATGATATTATAATTTCTAATAATATATTAAAAATAATTATTAAAAGTAACAAAAATGCCACATTATAATATTATTATATTATCTTATTATATTATGATAATTTATATTGTAATAAAATAATAGTAAAGTATTATACAATGCCATGAATAAGTTATACCGTATCAATCCATATGGAACGAATCAAATCTTACAGTAAAATATTGATACTTGATGTGGCTGATCCAACGCCGTTAGAATAAATGGTAACAACAGCTAACGAGGCCCTCCCTTAACCCCGGAACCTCCTTCTTATCCGACATCAGTGTTGGTTCCATCAAGCGTCCGCTTGGAGGACTCTGTCTCCACGGAGTCATTCAACCCTTAGCTCTGCCAAACATCCGATAAGACCCCGATCATTCCACCCCCAAGACCCCCTCTGGTCTCGGGATGAGGTCACTGCATCTCAACCCCAAGACCCCCCTCCGGTCTCGGGGTGCACAAGCATCATCTCACCCCGAGACCCCCTCCGGTCTCGGGGTGAGGTCACTGCATCTCAACCTCGAGACCCCCTATGGTATCAGGGTGCACAAGCATCATCTCACCCCCGAGACCCCATCCGGTCTCGGGGTGAGGTCACTGTATCTCAACCTCGAGACCCCCTCCGGTCTTGGGGTGCACAAGCATCATCTCACCACTGAGACCCCCTTCGGTCTCGGGGTACAAGCATCATCTCACCCCCGAGACCCCCTCGGTCTCTGGGTGAGGTCACTGCATCTCAACCTCGAGACCCCCTCGGTCTCGGGGTGCACAAGCATCATCTCACCCATGAGACCCCCTCCGATCTCGGGGTGAGGTCAACGCATCTCAACCTCGAGACCCCCTCCGGTCTCGTTGTGCACAAGCATCATCTCACCCCCGAGACCCCCTCCGGTCTCGGGGTGAGGTCACTGCATCTCAACCTCGAGACCCCCTCTGGTCTCGGGGTGCACAAGCATCATCTCACCCCGAGACCACCTCCGGTCTCGGGTGAGGTCACTGCATCTCAACCTCGAGACCCCCTCCGGTCTCGGGGTGCACAAGCATCATCTCACCCCCGAGACCCCCTCCAATCTTGGGGTGAGGTCACTGCATCTCAACCTCGAGACCCCCTCCGGTCCCGGGGTGCACAAGCATCTCTCACCCCCGAGACCCCCTAGGTCTCGGGGTGAGGTCACTGCATCTCAACATCGGGACCCCCTCCGATCTCAGGGTGCATAAGCATCATCTCACCCCTGAGACCCCCTCCAGTATCGGGGTGAGGTCACTGCATCTCAACCTCGAGACCCCCTCTGGTCTCAGGGTGTACAAGCATCATCACCCCCGAGACCCCCTCGTTCTCGGGGTGAGGTCACTGCATCTCAACCTCGAGACCCCCTCCGTCTTCGGGTGCACAAGCATCATCTCACCCCCGAGACCCCCTCCGGTCTCCTGGTGAGGTCACTGCATCTCAACCTCGAGACCCCCTCTGGTCTCGGGGTGCACAAGCATCTTCTCACCCCCGAGACCCCCTCTGCTCTGGGGTGAGGTCACTGCATCTCAACCTCGAGACCCCCTCCAGTCTCGGGGTGCACAAGCATCATCTCACCCCGAGACCCCCTCCGGTCTCGGGGTGAGGTCACTTCATCTCAACCTCGAGACCCCCTCCGGTCTCGAGGTGCACAAGCATCATCAACGTTTAGTACGTGAACTGGCCTTCGAACCAAACGATAACTTCGGACCACCTGGCGCACCCACATGATCCACCGTGTGCCCGTGGCTACTTGCGGCCATACCTCATAACGGCGTATGGTGCTTTGCATGTGTCACTATGCATGACATGCCCCGTTATGGAGTACGATTTACTACCACTTGCAACTGTGCATGGTCATGTCAAGCAACGACACGCACTAAATGCAACCATGGCTGCTAGACACCTGTAAAGCCATATTGACAGGTAACGCAGGATGCCTCTGGCGCGCACAGTGACGTACGATGGCAATCTTCCGAAACAGAAAGATGGGACATTCGAACAGGTATAAAAGCACGCGCCCGCGTTGTGAGTAGGATCCTTGAACTCTGGTTTTCTAGTTTTCTTCCTACTAGCTAAAACCCTAACTGTTTCAACTCCCTTTTGCTGAGCAGTTCTTGTTTGATCCCAAGTGACTAACTTGAGCATTGGAGGGTCCCCACCGGAGCATCCGGTCTCCGAGGACTTTTCTTCCAGGGGTCCGGAGAGAAGGACGTCCATCTTTCCTGACGCTTGAAGAAGGTGACTTGGCGTCATCAGATTGGCGCGCCAGGTAGGGGGGATTGAAGAAAAGTATAGCCTCGAACCTGTTACTGACTTCTCCCTCCTCTAGCTCTTAAACAATGGTGACGACTCATGCACGAGAGGCCACCGTCAGTCACGCTAGGGAGCAGCGTCAAAGGGTTGATCAGTCCGTAGCTGGCCCCTCAGTCCCTCTAACCGATGCACCTGCACCAGCACCGGTACAGTAGTTTCAGGAAGATCAGTTTGCTGCTCTTGCCGCGCAACATCAGACGGTGATTGCACGGCAACCAGAACCCCTCCCGTCGGTGCCAGGAGACCCATAGCCCAGTTAGCACTCGATTCGGAGGAGGTCTCCTGCCCGATAAGCCTGCCCTCGCCGCACTTCACCTAAGCCTCACCCGCGAGGCCTCAAAGCGGCCCCGCTCACCCTCTCACCTCGTCAGCGCGTCTCCTAAGCGACGATGTGAGAAGGAGGTGGAGCATCCCTGTCGGCCTCCCCGTCGCCTCTCCTCTTCCTCAGACTCTTCGAGGGAGGGGTCCTTCGATGGCGTGATAGTACGCCGGGCGGAGCGAAGACTTGATGAGTACAACCAGCGGTTGGAAGAGCTCAGCCGCTGGATTACCAACCCTCTAGAGACGGACTATGACAGCCGCCCACCGCTGTCTCGCCGCATCATGGAGGAGCCTATCTCCACTCGGTTTCGTCTCCCTCAGTTGGACCCTTATGACGGGACCACGAACCCCCTGGACCACCTGGAGAGTTACAAGGTTCTTATGCAAGTCCAGGGGGCAACCGATTCGCTCATGTGTATCGCTTTCCCAGCCACCTTGAAGAAAGCTGCCCGAGCCTGGTATTCTCGCCTGCCACCGTGAAGTATCGATTCCTTCCGTCAGCTGGAGAGGGCCTTCCTGGCCCACTTTGATGCTTGCAGGAAGATTCCGAGGGTAGCCGATAGTCTCTTCTCCATCCAGCAAAAGGGTGGCGAGTCCCTTCGGGACTACGTCGCACGGTTCAAGGAGGCTTCCTTGGAAGTTTACAATCTTGAAGATTCAGTGGCCACTTTGGCCTTGAAGCGAGGGCTTCGCCCATCTCACTTCACGTACTCCCTTGATAAGAAGCTGCCCGGTTCCTATGCCGAGCTCTTGACCCGGGCCCAGAAATACATTCGAGCTGACGAGGTCGACTCCTCCCAACGCAAGGCTAATGGGAGCGTCTCCAAGAAACCGGCCCGATCGGAACCTGTCGAAGCTCGCCCTAGAAGACCTGAGCCTCCTCACCGGCTAGACAACCATCTCCGAGCCCCTGCACCACCAAGAGATGGACCCTACACCCCACTGCTCGCCCCGATATCGTAAATCCTCCTCGAGATTGAAGGGGAGCCTTATCTTCAGCGCCCTCCTCCAATAAACCCGAAGATCCCCCGCAACAAGAACCTCTACTGTCGTTATCACCGGGATCATGGCCACGACACTGACGACTATCGCCAGCTGAAAAAGGCTATAGAAGACCTTATCCAACGAGGCCACCTAGGAAAGTTCGTCCAGAGGAACAACCTGGGAGCTCCTGGCCTATCAGCGCCCCCGCCGTCGATGATCGACAATGCTCCAACTGAGAGGACGGTGGCAATGATTTCCTGGGGGGCAGGTGGATCGCCCAAGAGGCCGAGAGAGGAGGGGGAGTTAGACTCTGTAATCCCTTTTTCTAAAAGGGACTTAGAGGGGGTGGTTAATGAAAATAATGATAGCGTCGTCGTGTCCATGACGATAGCCAAACACCCTGTAAAAAGAATTTTGGTCGATAGCGGGAGCTCGGTGAATGTTTTGAATTATGATGCTCTTGTTCGCATGAGTTTATCATCTGACCTGCTCCGACCTGTCGTCACACCCTTGATGGGGTTCACAGGAGACTTCATGCAAGTTGAGGGGGAGATCACCCTTCCTGTTACAGCTGGCACGACCCCGCACCAAAGCACGGTCCTCATGAGCTTCCTAGTGGTCCGGGTGCCCCTTGCCTACAACGCTATCCTCGGAAGGCCCGGACTCAACCTCTTGGACGTCGTCATCTCTACTAAGAGGCTCCTCGTGAGGTTTCCTGCCAAAGGAGGGGTCGGGGAGATGTGGGGGAAGCGAAACCCGCCCCCACTTTGCTGCCACATGTCTCCAGGTCCGCAGGAGGTGATGCCTGCGCCCACGCCAGAGGTGTTGGACCCCTGAGACCTGGAGAGGAGAGGAGAACTGGCTGAGCGTCTACTGGCCTTCCCTCTCAGGGAGGACCCGGCAAGAACAATCCGCATCAGAGCTTCGCTCCCGGAGGAGGCTCATGATCAGCTCCTCGCTTTCCTACGAGCCAACGATGACATCTTTGCCTGGTCAGCGTCGGACATGCCGGGCATCCCTGAAGAGGTGATCACCCACCAGCTCAACATCAAGCCTGAGTGCCGACCCATTCGACAAAAGAAGAGAAGTTTTGCCTCAAATAGACAGAAAGTGTGGACGAGGAGGTGTGGAAGCTCTTGGCGGCCGGTCATATTTGTGAAGTGCACTACCCCGACTGGCTGCGAATGTCGTGATGGTGTGTAAGGCCAGTGGGAGCTGAAGAATGTGCGTGGACTTCACCGATCTCAACAAGGCGTGCCCCAAGGATAGCTTCCCGCTGCCCCGGATTGATCAGCTAGTGGATGCTACGTCCTGGCACGAGGCCCTTAGCTTCATGGATGCATTTTCGGGGTACAATCAAATAAGGATGGACCTAGATGATGAAGAGGCCACTTCCTTTGTCACCGAAAAAGGAATTTACTGCTACAAAGTGATGTCGTTTGGGCTGAAGAATGCTGGGGCTACTTATCAGAGGTTGATGAATAAGGTCTTTGAGGACCAGATTGGGCGCAACATGGAGGTGTATGTGGATGATATGTTGACCAAGAGCGCCCATGCGGCTGACCACGTCGTTGATCTTGCGAAACTTTGGCAACTTGCGCCAATATCGAATGAGGCTAAACCCCCACAAGTGTGCCTTTGGGGTTGCAGCGGGCAAGTTCCTGGGCTTCATGGTGACTCAGCACGGAA
The DNA here is from genome assembly GCA_900491605.1 of Calamus simplicifolius. Lineage (NCBI taxonomy): Eukaryota > Viridiplantae > Streptophyta > Magnoliopsida > Arecales > Arecaceae > Calamus > Calamus simplicifolius. The sequence continues at coordinate 19,010 of UESW01003528.1, forward strand.
TCGAAGCCAATCCTGACAAGATCCGGGCCATCCTGGATATGAGGCCCCGGCTAACAAAAAAGAGGTGCAGCGCTTGACCGGGAGAGTAGCTGCCCTGAGTCGCTTCATGTCAAGATCAGCGGAGAGATGCCTGCCCTTCTTCAAGGCGTTGCACAAGGTTAATGGTTTCGAATGGACAAAGGAGTGCCAGGACGCCTTCGAGGAGTTGAAGCAATTTCTATCCACTCCCCCGTTACTATCCAAGCCAAGGAGCGGGGATGAGCTTCTTCTGTATCTGGCAGCCTCCCTCGAGGTTGTTAGCTCTATGCTTGTACGTATGGATGCTGATGGAATACAGAGGCCAGTCTATTACACCAGTAAGGTGCTTCATGATGCCGAGACCAGATACACCAGAATTAAGAAGATCATCTTCGCCTTGGTGGTCTCTGCACAGCGCTTTCGACCCTATTTCCAAGCTCACCCCATCGTGGTGCTCACGGATCAACCTCTCCGAACTATCCTATCTCGTCCTGACACCTCGGGACGGTTAGCCAAGTGGGCCGTTAAGCTGAGCGAGTTTGATCTGTCCATCCGGCCAAGGTCTGCCATGAAGTCCCAAGTATTAGCTGATTTTTTGGTCGAGTGTACCTGGACTGAGGAGGGCCATGAAGAGTCGCTTCCGGAGGCGCGCATGGAGCCACCCTCGGTGGGGGAAGCAGAAGGAGAAGAGTGGATCCTACATATGGATGGAGCGGCTAACTCACAAGGAAGCGGAGCGGGACTTATCCTCGCAAGCCCCGAGGGGGAGGTAGTAGAGTATGCCCTCCGGTTCCTGTTCTCAGCTACCAATAACCAGGCGGAGTATGAAGCTCTGCTGGCGGGGATGAAACTGGCCAAGGAGCATGGAGCGGAGCATCTAAGAGCCTTCACAGATTCCCAGCTCGTCTCCGGGCAGGTTGCTGGGGAGTATGAGGCCAGAGACCCAACCATGTCATGCTACTTAAGCGAGGTGCGGTCCCAGGCCTCTCGGTTCTCCTACTTTCATGTCAGCTACGTTCCCCGGGCGAAGAACGCTAGGGCTGATGCATTGTCCCGACTGGTAACCTCGGCCGACGGGACCCTAGGAAGAACGTATGTGGAGCACCTGCAGGCCCCAAGCATCGAAGTGGCGGAAAAAGCATTGCCAATTGAGCAGGGGCCCTTTTGGATGGACGTCTATGTACGATATTTGACTGACGGCACCCTCCCCGAAGACCCCGCAGAAGCTAGATTACTCAAGCGGCGGGCTCCAAGGTTCCTGATAATGGACGGGAGGCTTTATCGAAGGTCATTTTCATATCCGGTCCTTAAGTGCGTAGGGCCAGCTGAAGTAGATTACATCTTGCGGGAGATCCACGAAGGCATCTGTGGAAGTCATCTGGGGGGCAGAGCCCTAGCTTACAAGGCCCTACGACAGGGATATTACTGGCTCACCATGAAGGAAGACGTGACCGAGCTTGTCAAGAAATGTGATAGCTGCCAGCGCCACGCCAATATTCAGTGACAGCCGACGTCTCGGCTGACCCATTTCGTGGCACCTTGGCCATTCGCTCAGTGGGGTATGGATATCTTAGGACCATTCCCTCCGGCCTCCGGACAACGCAAGTTCCTCCTGATTGCTGTTGATCACTTCACCAAGTGGATTGAAGCCGAAGCCCTTGCTAAAATTACTGAGAACAAGGTGAGATCCTTCTTTTGGAAGTCCATCATATGCCGTTTCGGGCTACCCCATACCTTAGTCACCGACAATGGTCGGTAGTTTGATAACGCACCTTTTCGGGAGTTCTACACCGAACTTGGCATCCACCAGAGGTTCACTTCCGTCGGACACCCCCAGACTAATGGCACGGCCGAAGTGACCAATCACATCATTCTCCAAGGATTGAGAACCCCAGATGGATGGTTGCAAAGGGCGATGGGTGGAGGAGCTTCACAATGTGCTGTGGGCCTACCATACAACGCCACGAGCCCCTACTGGAGAGACCCCGTTTAGCCTGGTTTTCGGGTCCGAAGCTGTTATCCTAGTGGAAATAGGCTCCCCGAGTCCTCGGGTGGAGTCGTATGATAAGAAAGATAACTCGGACCGGCTGTGGGCCAACCTTGACCTGGTGGAGGACGTGCGGGACCAATCCCGGTTGCGGATGGCAGTCTATCAACAACGAGCCGCCAGATACTACAACACCCATGTACGCCCCAAGACTTTCTTGCTGGGAGATCTGGTCCTCCGACAGGCCAAAATCTCAAAGCCGACGGAGGGGGGCAAGCTAGCCCCGAATTGGGAAGGACCCTATCGGATCGCCGAGACACTCCATCAGGAGCTTACAAGATTGAAGAGCTTGACGGAAAGCCACTTCCTAGGACGTGGAATGCAGACAACCTTCGTCGGTATTATCAGTAGCGCATCTCTCCTCTCATATTAAATATTGTGCCTATATTCTTTTGGGCCTTCGCCCCTCATTCTATATTAATGAATTTCAATTTTAGCTCCTGAGTTCTTTCACCTAAAGCCCTAGGCTAGCTAGGCATAAAGCCTGACACCCATCGGCACCTAAAGCCCTGGCCAGCCAGGCATAAAGTCCGACATCCGTCGGCACCTAAAGCCCTGGGCCAGCCAGGCATAAAGCCCGACCCCCGTCGGCACCTAAAGCCCGACACCCGCCGGCACCTAAAGCCCTGGGCCAGTCAGGCATAAAGCCAGACACCCATCGGCACCTAAAGCCCTGGGCCAGCCAGGCATAAAGCCCGACACCCGTCGGCACCTAAAGCCCGGGCCAGCCAGGCATAAAGCCCGACACCCATTGGCACCTAAAGCCCTGGGCCAGCCAGGCATGAAGCCCGACCCCCGTCGGCACCTAAAGCCCTGGGCCATCCAGGCATAAAGCCCGACCCCCGTCGGTACCTAAATCCATGGGCAAGCCAGGCATAAAGCCCGACACCCGTCGGCACCTAAAGCATTAGGCCAGCCAGGCATAAAGCCCGACACCCGTCGGCACCTAAAGCCTTGGGCCAACCAGGCATAAAGCCCGATACCCATCGGCACCTAAAGCCCTGGGCCAGCCAGGCATAAAGCCCGACACCCATCGGTACCTAAAGCCCTGGGCCAGCCAGGCATAAAGCCCGACCCCCGTCGGCACCTAAAGCCCCAGACCAGCCAGGCATAAAGTCCGACCCCCGTCGGCACCCAAAGCCATGTGCCTGCCAGGCACAAGGCCCACCATACCCCTTGCAGAGCGGTGTGCCATTAGTCCTAAGGAACCCGCCTACTTCAACTTCCAAAGTCCGGTGCTTCAACCCCAGGAAGCCCATCCTTCCTAACCCCGAGTTTCGGTCCTAGATGGCTAAGATGGAGTAATTCATGCATGTATTAAGAGTTATCCCCTGACACTAATAGGTCCGAGAGGTCGTGCATCATCAACCAACGAATTTGGGATAAGGGTCGCAGATAGGCAATTTATCTTGGAGGAAAAAGATATTTTATTAATTTGAAGTGATTACAAAATGCCGACATAGTTGGACTTGCAAAAACAAAAAATACAAGGAAGCTCATGGTTCAGCCAGCGTGGGCTCATCATCGGAGGGGACCGAATCCAAGAAGTGATCTAGTTTGACTTTCAGGGCTTGGGGAATGCTCAAGTCCCTAGCAATTTTCTCCTTCCCATGCTGGAACCATTGAAGAAACACCACCGCCGAGGCTTCTGCCAGGTCATCTGCAAAGCGCTCGGACGCTTTGTACTCTTCTATGATTCTGGCGGTCCTGGCCATGATGGCGACTTCACCTCAACGGCCCGAGCTCTTTCCTCCGCAGCGAGGGCTGCCGCTGCAGCCCTCTCGGCCTCTTGGGCGCGGCTCACCTCCTCCCCGGCTTGGTTCGCCTTCTCCTCCGCTGCCCGTGCCTTTTCCTCCGTGGCCCTTGCTTTTTCCTCTGCTACCGCTACCTTTTCTTCCGCAGCCCTTGCCTTATCCTCCGCCGACCTAACTCTCTCCGCAACCGCGGCCGCCCGACCCTCGATTTCTTGGATGGCCAGGGTCAGCTCATAGATGTGCAGGTCTCTGGCCATCATGGCGTTTTCAGCCTCTGTCATCTGGTAGAGCGCCGCCCGCAGACGGTTGGCCTCGACCTTCGCTCGGTTCTCGGCGGCCCTTATTTCATTGGCCCGGGCGGTTCTGGCCGACTTTAGCGCCCCCTCAGCTGCCTCCGTGCGGTGCCGGGCCTCTTCGGCTCCTTATGTGCCTCACGCAGAAGGGCCTTCCCACCATGGATCACCTCCCTCGCAGCCTTCAGGGAATGTGCAAGCTGCATGCAAGCTCCATGTTTAAAAAAAAGGGAGAGGGAAAATATAAAAGCAAAGGGTGGCAAGACCACTTACTCTGACAAGAGCCGCGTAGGACTCCGGAAGAACGTACCTGCCTTCAGGTGGCTGAGCTCCTCCAGGACCTTGGGCATGAAAATTGGAGAAAGGACCCGCTCTGCCCAATGCCCGTCATTCAGGATGGAGTCCCGGGGCGGCCCTGGTCTGGCCTTGCCCCGATCGGCTGCCTTAGCATTCTCTGACTCGGCGTGCGGGCTGCTCCTCGGCATCCTCTTGGGGGGTGGGCTTGCTATCCCTAATGGCCCTTCGCCCCAGTTTGTGACTGCCTCGGGTGGAGTCAGTTCACCAGGGGCAGGGAGCTCCTCCGCCACTGTGGGCTCCTCTACCATTGTTGGCTCCTCTACAGCTAGCTCCTCCATTGGTACCCCCACGGTCGCCGCCCTCTCTGGCGGGGTGTCGGCTGTGAGGTCGATCTCCGGAGCGATCGGGGGGTCTTGTGGTGCTGATGGTCTGGGGACCCGAGCTGTCGGGCGTTTTGGGGCCGGAGCTTGCTGGCCTTCACTCGGCCCTTCCCGGGCCCTCTTCTTGGAGACGGCCTTCAGGAGTCTATGTGTCAAGATCTTCATGGCTGCATGATATCGGTCAAGGTAAAAAAAAAAAGAGAAGCAAGCAAAACTTTGGCTAAGTGTGGAAATGGCTTACCCCGGTGGGAGATAAGACCCGCCGACTGGAGGTTATCTTCCGTTAGGAGCAGGGTGTACCGAAGGATCTCAGTAGCCAATAATTGACCCAATGCTTCCCGGTCTCCAGGGTGGACGATGGAGTTCGCGTTGCCTCGAAGGTCGGGGTCTCCCCACCGAGGCCTGACTTGGTCTAGGCCAGCAAAAAAGAACCGGGATATCCATCCCTTGATCGAAGAAGGAAGGAAAAGCTTGAGGACCCGGTTGGGACGGGGCTGGAACAGCCACCAACCCTTCTCGGACCGAATGATATAAAAAGCCGAAAAAGGGAGATTCGAGGGGTGATGCCAAGGCGATGATAGAGAATAACAAAGGCACTAATGATCCGATAAGAATTTGGGACCAGCTGGGAAGGGGTCAAGGAATAGTATTCAAGAAGGTTGATGAAAAAGGAAGGAAAGGGTGGACGGAGACCCGCCTTCAAACAAATCTTATAAAGGGCCACTCGGCCGGGTCGGAGGAGATGACTCTATCATCGAGAGTCGGCAGGAAAAGCCCAACATCCCGGGGAATCTGGTAACAGACCCGGATTTTTATCAAATCCTGGCCTGTTACCATGGAGGTGGTCCCCCCCGGGGACTTCTCCACCCTCGAGGAGGTACTGGCCCCTGACCGGCGGCCCCTCGATGGAGGCCTCCCAGTGACCCACTGCTAGGCCAAAGGGACGTGGTCCTCGAATCGGTGGACCACTCAAGTGAAGGAGAGGGGGAAGGAACAGGAGAGGCACAGTGCCTCTCAGAAGAAGAACGATTCTCCGAATCGTCCTCCGAGGTCTGAGATGGGGAACTCATGGATAAAAGAAGGAATGGAGGAGTCTAGAATGTACAAAAAACTAACATGAATGAAGGGAAGCTAAGCCCAGGTTCTTAGGTTGCAGGGGAGACCAAGACGCAGAGGCTCAGAGGAAGACGACGATGGCAGCAGTGGTGTGGCCAGATTCAACCCCCCATTTGAGTTTTATTGGGTTTTCAAATTGTCCTGCCTTGTCTCATCAGCCACATGGATCCCCACCATAGGCTGGCTCGCCTCGATGGTTGCCCAGCACGTGATACGATACGCCTCCGTCCAATGATGGGACTTCGTAACGTCACCGCTATGAGAGGTAATGATGATGCAGCTTTCCACGCGGACATCAAAGAGTTAATCTCGCCTCGAGGACGATCATGGCGGGCTCAGTGGACGGAAGCGGCCACCTTTTCACATTCCCCATGCCGTCCGCATAGAGATGTGGATAGGGATCAGCCACGTGGGAGGTAGCACCCCTTTCGCCTTGCCAGTGGGGCCTGCTTCGCCTCAGGGGTGAGGGGGCATCTGATGTGGCTGATCCAGCGCCGTTAGAATAAATGGTAACAGCAGCTAACGGAGGTCCTCCCTTAACCCCGGAACCTCCTTCTTATCCGACATCAGCGTTGGTTCCGTCAAGCGTCCGCTTGGAGGACTCCGTCTCCACGGAGTCATTCAACCCTTAGCTCTGTCGAACATCCGGTAAGACCCCGATCATCCCACCCCCGAGACCCCCTCTGGTCTCGGGGTGAGGTCACTGCACCTCAACCCCGAGACCCCCCTCCGGTCTCGGGATGCACAAGCATCATCTCACCCCCGAGACCCCCTCCGGTCTCGGGGTGAGGTCACTGCATCTCAACCTCGAGACCCCCTCTGGTCTCGGGGTGCACAAGCATCATCTCACCCCAAGAGCCCCTTCGGTCTCGGGGTGAGGTCACTGCATCTCAACCTCGAGACCCCCTCTGGTCTTGGGGTGCACAAGCATCATCTCACCTCGAGACCCCCTCCGGTCTCGGGGTGAGGTCACTGCATCTCAACCTCGAGACCCCCTCTAGTCTTGGGGTGCACAAGCATCATCTCAGCCCTGAGACCCCCTCCGGTCTCAGGGTGAGGTCACCGCATCTCAACGTCGAGACCCCCTCCAGTCTCGGGGTGCACAAGCATCATCTCACCCTCGAGACCCCCTCCGATCTCGAGTGAGGTCACGCATCTCAACCTCGAGACCCCCTCCGGTCTCGGGGTGCACAAGCATCATCTCACCCCCGAGACCCCCTCCGGTCTCCGAGTGAGGTCACTGCATCTCAACCTCGAGACCCCTCCGGTCTCGGGTGCACAAGCATCATCTCACCCCCGAGACCCCCTCCGGTCTCGGGGTGAGGTCACTGCATCTCAACCTTGAGACCCCCTTCGGTCTCGGGGTGCACAAGCATCATCTCACCCCCGAGACCCCCTCCGGTCTCGGGGTGAGGTCACTGCATCTCAACCTCGAGACCCCCTCCGGTTGCGGGGTGCACAAGCATCATCTCACCCCCGAGACCCCCTCTGATCTCGGGGTGAGGTCACTGCATCTCAACCTCGAGACCCCCTTCGGTCCCGGGGTAAACAAGCATCATCTCACCCCCAAGACCTCCCCGGTCTCGGGGTGAGGTCACTGCATCTCAACCTCGAGACCCCCTCCGGTCTCGGGGTGCACAAGCATCATCTCACCCCCGAGACCCCCTCCGGTCTCGGGGTGAGATCACTGCATCTCAACCTCGAGACCCTCTCCGGTCTCGGGGTGCACAAGCATCATCAACGTTCAGTACGTGAACCGGCCTTCGAACCAAACTATAACTTCGGGCCACCTAGCGCACCCACGTGATTTGCCGTGCGCTCGTGGCTGCTTGCGGCCATACCTCATAATGGCGTTGGTGCTTTGCATGTGTCACTGTGCATGACCATGCCCCGTTATGGAGTACGATTCACTACCACTTGTAACTGTACGCGGTCATGTCAAGCAACGGCGCGTACCAAATACAACCGTGGCTGCTAGGCACCTGTAAAGCCATATTGATAGGTAACGCAGGATGCCTCCGGTGCGTACAGTGATGGTACGACGGCAATCTTCCGGAACATAAAGATGGGACACTCGAACATGTATAAAAGTACGTGCCCGCATTGTGAGTAGGATCCTTGAACTCTGGTTTTTTAGTTTTCTTCGTATTAGCTAAAATCCTAACTGTTTCAGCTCCCTTCTGCTGAGCAGTTCTTGTCTGATCCTAAGTGACTAACTTGAGCATCGGAGGGTCCCCACCGGAGCATCCAGTCTTCGGAACTTTTCTTGCAGGGGTCCGAAGAGAAGGACATTCGTCTTCCCCGACGCTTAACGAAGATGACTTGGCGTCATCAATACTTGATTTGCTATAAATTGAATTGATCTGAACTAATTTAAATCTCGTCTAGTGGCAAGTGATTAAGAGTTGAAATGAATCTAAATTAGTATTAAAAAGTCGTTGTTAGGATGGGTTTAAAAAATTTATATATCATCCATCTTTACATTATTATAATTCAAGTATTGCAATTATATATTTTTTTAACTCCTCTATACTCTGGAAAGATTTGCCATCATCATTGCATACGAAATCCCGTCGCTGAGCTTCGATATGGATGGGATGAGATCAGAAATAACCAGCAATTTGGCTCCAATTCCGATAAGCTCAGTGTGAAATAAACTTTGCATACTAAGACACTAAAACAAAAACAAAAAATCAGAATAGATATAAATTTTTAAAAATTAAAAAATCACAGAGAAATCAGTGAATTATTAAATATCATCACATATATTCATTACTTGGATCTTATTCTCTAAGTTGGTTATGAAGTATTCCTTAATAAGCCATATACTTCCTCTCCATCAACAAGGTCTGTAGAATTTTGCTTCCAGTTTTTGATGTTGCCGTTCGAATCAAATACCAAAGCCTAATAGAACATAGCGAAGAGAGGAAAAAAAAAAAAATAAATAAAGAGAGACAAATCAACAACAAAATAAAACAAGAATATAAGAAAAAAATCTAAAATTTGCTAACTATCAACTCAGTTCTTTCATGGTCACTGTATACCTCGGCATTGATGATGGCGTTGGACAGAAGATAGGGATATCATCGCCTCTAGAAGTCTATCTTGATTGTTCTTGAGGTAGGAGTCGAAGAGCTCCTGATCGGTTGGGATGAACGAGACAATAGGAAAAAATATTGAGAAACGTCAGATAAAGAAAATAGAGAAAGAAAATGAGAAAAGACAAAAAGATACGTCGGAATAAAAGATAAAAATAAGAAAGAAGGGTAATTACAGATTAGAACAGCCGCCGGTTCGTTATGATGAGAAAATGATACGATTAAAAGAAAAACATAGAGATTGACTTACCTTATTTAGTCCTTACCAGATCCGAACCTCTCACTACAACAAATTGAGATCAGGGTCTTTAAATAACATCTTTTCTGAAACATTGCCTTTACCCGTTGCATTACATTAAATGTTTGATTGGTTTCTATTTCCCAAATAGGTTAGTCTGATCAGCTCCCATGGAACAAGAAGTTACATCCTATCCAACGTAAAAAGATAATATAATATAATAATATAATATATATTATAATTATATGATAATATAATATAATACATATTGTATAAAAATGCTATTATAACTACGATGAATTATGTAGAGTAAATTGATATAATATAAAATATTATAATACTATGCAATTTTTTAATATAGTATGCAAATATTACACTATTATATTATGCTATATTATAGTATGATATTATAATTAATAATGGCATTATAATTTTTAGTAATATGTTAAATATAATTGTACACATTTGAGAATCTGATGCCAAATATCTAACGAATACTGACATTATAAGTTTTTTTCTTATCCCTGGTAAAGTCTATTCCGAGACATTTTCAATCTTTTAAGGTAGTGTTTGATAAGAAAAATATTATCAATGGATAAATGTACGGGATAGAGTTTATCCCCTGGCTATCCCTGAGGATATCCCTTGGCTATCCCATTGATCATATCAAATGCAAAAATGTAAATCCATAGGATAACCTTTTTTTACTCTTATTTGGAGGGATAACCAGCTATTCCTGCATTCTCTAGGGAATAAATTGAGGGGATATCCCATGGTTAACCATGGATTATCTCTTTGGTTAACTTTATTCTCTGCTATCCCTTATAGTTATGGCTTTTAGGAATAAGAGGGGATATCCAAGGGAGGGGATATCCTCCTCTTATCCCCTATTTCAAACACTACCTAAGGTAGTGTTTGAAATAGGGGATAAGAGGGGATATCCAGAGGATATCCCCTCTTATTCCCAAAAGCCATAACTATAAGGGATAGCAGGGAATAAAGTTAACCAAAGGGATAATCCATGGTTAACCATGGGATATCCCCTCAATTTATTCCCTAGAGAATGCAGGAATAGCTGGTTATCCCTCCAAATAAGAGTAAAAAAAGGTTATCCCATGGATTTACCTTTTTGCATTTGATATGATCAATGGGATAGCCAAGGGATATCCCTAGGGATAGCCAGGGGATAAATTCTATCCCGTACACTTATCCATGGATAACATTTTTCTTATCAAACACTACCTAAGTGTCACAACTAATATATTCCTCATGCGATATCCCATGCCGGACCATCTTTTAGGCCCATATAAAGCCCATCTAACAATATGAGTTCTAACATTATAAATTTGTCATGGCGAGCAGAGGTTAATGACCAAATATGCTAGATGATCTGTAATGGCTAAATGTAAAACGCCAGCAATATTAATAATTAAAGATTCTAAATCAACACAATCAATTTGAAGTCAAAAATGTGACTCGCTACTAAAGTAAACTTTTCAGGTACCCTAATAATCCCATAGAATACGTGGAACTATCCTAAGCCCTCCGCTATCGGAAACCTTAATTAATTGGTCAAGCTTCTCAGCCATGGATTTGCAAGAAGGATAGCCGCTGCTCCAATGCTTTGTTCGACACTCGGCTGGTGGCAGGCTATCTTGTTCTCATTAGGCAGTAATCCATACTATTACGAATTATACGATTGTTTAAGCCATTCGAGCTTAGAATCTTGAAAGAAATTTAGGGGAGAGAGTTGTAACTGGAAAGCATGGAAAACGGAAATGATAGGTGCATCGTAGGCACACATTTTGGAATTCCAATTAGAAAAAGTGAGAAACATTATTAATATACATAATTCTTTACAGAATATAGAAGAATTGAAGCCATTATTTAAAAACTTCATCCTTCTAAAACCCAGCTTGTTCTTGTGCATTTGGTATGAGTAATCAATAAAGGATTACTATTTAAAGATAATGAGATTTTTTGTTGTTGTACTCTACTGATCTTACCTAACAGTAATCCCAGATCACTTTCATTTTCAGAATCACTACCCAAATTTTGACTTAAAATTTTATGATCAAGATATCGTCATTCATATAAAAAATAGATATTATTTTATATTAATATAATATAATTTAACATTATAAGATTACATTATAATAATATAATTATAATATTTATTATTATAATATAATATTACAACACTCTAACATATAACAACCATAGTTATAATATTGTAATATGATATAATTATCATTATATTATAACATTATAATTATATTATACTTTAATTATTGTATAATATTATATTATAATTTAATCTAAATATTATAATAATAAATAATATGAAATAATGATAAGTTATCATTATACCTATAAAATATATTAGGAATAATTATTTTTAAGATGAATAGAAGTCAAGTAATTAAAGGTAATCTTAGTATTGTGTGGTAGATGATGCATGATTAGATGGTATACCAAATATGTTATCTTTAATAGAAAACATGTATATATCATATGTATATATCATACCAAATGATAAAAGTTGTTGCAGACATATTGCGCATGGTGCTTCTGATTATGGCGATGATAATAATAAATATTTTTGATTTCCTCCAATATATTACACATCAAAATAGTAGAATGTATTAAAAGAATTATGTAAGATATAAAAGATTGAAGAAGCTAAAATTATTGCTTTTTGATATTCATATAAAATAATAAGTTAGATATAAATAATTTAAATTAAGCATCTAGTAAACGATTATAGCATGTTCCCTGTAAATGATTATAGCATGTTCCAAAATCATTATAGCATGTTCTCATTAAGAGAAAAAGAATGCTTTGTTATCATGCAGCTAGCATGATGCTACTCATGATTATAGTATTGCTTGCGTAAACTCAAGCATGAAGGATCTCAATGTTATCAATACTGTTCTAAATATTGAGCTCACCACCAAATGAACTCACCATCTATACAAAACTAATAATGAAACTAAAAGATATTTGGAACAAAAAAGGTATTACTAGTGTCCCATGACATTAATCTTGAGCATAAGAATAAAAATTTTATCTAATACTTATTGTTCTACTTCTCTCCTAATTTTGTGACAAATATATAATATTACTAACTATTTTTCAAAATATAAGGAAAGTAAACATTTTAAAAATATAATTTTATCAATAAAAATAAAATTTAATAAATGTTAAAAAGAAAATTTATATTTTTATTGTTTAGCTTTAATTATAGACATTGAATGAAATTAGATTACTTATATATAATATTAGGAGTAATTTATAAAAATATAAATTATAAAGTAAATATAAACTTCTATCAAATTGCTAAAAGCAATGAGATGTAAGGCTGCAAGATATTATTATTTTAATGGTTAAATACATATAAAAGTTATATAGAATGTGAAAAGCAAGCCTTTCATGTTAAAAAAGGGAAAGCGGGGGGGGGGGGGGTGGTGGTTGAGGTCAAGTATAGAAAATATACAACACCAGGATAAAGAGGGGAGGGAAAAGAGATATATAGCTAATGAATAATATAAGATTAAGAGTAAGAAGAAACAGATGGAGGGAAAATGTTGAGCATTTACAATAAGGTCATCAAAGATAAGACATCTCTTCTCCATGAAACTACGCTGAGTTGCGGATTGGGAGAATATAAAATGGATTTTGATATGGAATATGGTGTCTGTAAAATACCACTTTTATAGTTTGAGAATTCTCATATGTGTGCATGTGGGCGTGTGCCTCTGTAGGCATACACAGAGACTAGATATTTCAATGCATATCGCTTGACCAGCATTTAAATAGTTACGGGAAAAAAAAAAATTTGCTTAACTAACAACTTCAAACTGAAACAGACAAAACATCATAGCAATTGATTTGGTCTTTTCATAGCTTTAGTATGGTATTAAATGCCTACTTTCTTTTTTATCGGTGAAAAATGGAAATGTTTGAGATAAAAGAAAAGGGTGCGGTAATTCCTAAATTTCATGAGCAATGCAAGATAGGAAGCACTACTATAAATCAAAGAAATACTATTTAAATTCAATAGTATTTGTCACACTAACTTCAACATTAATCTGCTAAATATGTTATGATTTTCTGCTTCAGCTTCTTTTTTTATTCCAGGCTTTAAAAATATGATATTAAAAGATAAGTATGTTATGCTTCATTTTTTTAAAAAAAAATCTCCACACTCATCTACTACTCTCATTATTGAGAGGAAGACCAACTAGCATCTAGGAGAGACTTAACATCCAATTAGAAGGGGTTCATTTTGGTGTAGACAATAATAATATAAAGTGGTTTGCAAATTCAATGTAAGTAGTGATTTTTGAAACAATATTTGCACATAGCGTTTTAATGAATATAGTCAACATGAAATATTGTAGGCTGATCACATTTTACAAGAAGTACCACATATGAGTTCCAATGTGTCAAAATAGACATCAATTATACTATACAGAGTACTAAAAATGAAAAAGATAAAAAAGGAAAGAAAGAACCAAAACGCAAAAGCCCCGTAAAGCACCCTTTGTATAGGCCATTCAGCTATCTCTATAATACAAAATTTGCAATATAGGAAAAGCTATTTTGTAAACCTAGTAACTAAAATGTCCTAATATTGCAACATGAATATATTACTCTATTATTTTGATTCAATAGACAATAAAATGTTGTGCTTTGGAAGGATGTAATAAAAAAAGTCTTTAGTAGAGGTGTTAGTTGTTTTTTCATGACAATGCCTTTCAAAAGTTGCTCTAGTTCATTCAATAGACCTACAAAATTGCAATGCACAAAGTAATAAATATAAAGCAACCTGTTAATGATCAAATAAGCATCTACAAAAGTAGACAAAGCAAAGTATTTTGCAAAATTATGCTATAGTAAGCCAAAGATGGCAGAATCATACCAAACTACCCTATTCAGAATGTATGGTACCAAAACTTATGCTAATTTAGATTGCTTTCAGCAAACAATATCATGACTTTGTAATATTTCATTGATTCATATATTCTTTCTTTCCTTCCTTTTTTTTTTAATTTTTTTTTTTTGCATATGTATTTAGTTTGGAGGAGGGTTTCTATTTGCAGCTTTACTTGAAACTAATAATATTTCTTTGCATATTATAAATATTCTATCAGCTACAATGCTTGTAAAAGTTGACATATTCAATATTCATGATTCTTTTATCTTGGTTGGAGAAATGCTTGGATACTATGATATAGATCCATCATCATGAAGAAAGATATTAGGACTACTTGATTATCATTTCCGGTCCTTTAGAGTTCAAATGATACAAACTACTGTTCCATATCATTAGCCATTCAAGTACCCCTCCATGATGGTTCTCTTTTTAAACATTGAACACATATTAATTATGCAATGGAATGGCAGAATCATGTACCCCTCCCCTCGCTTCTTTGTATGAACATCACTAGTATTGATTTGAATGCTTAGAGATCTTAATATTTGCAAATTGTTTACCTTGACACCATGGAACTAGAAAGGAAATCCAAACTGATGCAACATGCATGGATTTGGGTATTCATTATCTTTAATTTTATGAATTGAGATGCAATGTTATACCCTGTATTTGCATTTCAGGAATGCTTTGTGTTGGAAAAGTTGCTATCCTAAAGACTTTATGTGGAGGAGAAGGTAAGCAAGAAAAGAACTTGAATTTATTTCAAAAATTCATTTTTGTAGTACTCAACTCAACTCAACTAAGCTAAGCCTTTTTTTCAACTACATGGGATCGGCTACATGAATCTACTTCCTTCACTCTGCTCTATTTTGGACTAAGTCGATATTCAAATTATAAATAGTTATATTTTTTTAATTATTTTGTTCATGTTATTTAGATCTATCTCTATTCCTATTTACCATGGATTGTTAAAAGATCACTCTTTTTAATTAAAGTATTTAAAGGTCTTCATTGTATTTATCCAAACCACTGTAATTGATTTTCTCTCATTTTATCTTCAATTGGGGCTACTCCTATCATTTCTCTTATGTTTATTTCTAATTCTATTTTTGAAAGTTTAACCACATATCCATCTTAACATGTGCATTTCTATTATACTTAATTTATTTAATTAATTTTTGTTGTAATCTCAGTCTATTATAATACTAACAAAGTGCGATGGTTGCATTGAAAGAGAAGAATGAGATTGAGGGAAAATAAATGTTCTCACTTGGTATAGTATAAAGGGTTTAACAATGATAATGTTAATCTAAATTATAAAGCAATTGTTGAATTGTATGGTTCACATAACAAGATTCTCTCACTCCATTTAAATTATATATTTAAAAAAAAGGAAAGTGGAGTTAGACTTGTTCCATGCCTAGGTCAAGGGTCATGGTTTGCTCTATTGGATATATTATATCGTATCAATATGAATTGAGACTTGATACAAAAGAATGCTAAGTCTTATTATGCTAAGCCAACCCATGTACTAGACATATGGCACTGTGCCAGTATGGTACTGTTATGGGATTACAAATTTAATATTAATAAATCCATATCCATTTCCATATTTATACCAAATGGATTTATTTTTTATATGGATACAAATTGAACATTAATCATGTCCATATTTTTTTAAATGGATATGGATATAATATTAATCTCATTTAAGATACAATATAGACTTTTTTCCAAAGTTTAACAAGGACGACTACATTTAAAAGATATAATATTAAAATATGAGGATAATGAAGGAGTTACATTTAATTCTTTCACTCTAATTTCAGCAAATATATATTGGAACCATGAATTCAATAATAAAATTTATAGATGTATGTCTTTACAAAGAAGGAGAACAGCATGTGTCTCATCAAGAGAACTTGGATGATAAATAGTCCTGTTGGGGGGTCTCCACGAATGCGCACTCATTGATATCTAATATTTATATGCACTCATCTCACAAATCTAAAGAAGTTATCATAGACGAGCCACTTGTAGGAACATTTGCTTATGCGGTTCCAGTGGAACTTTCCATTGGTATCTAATATAACCTTGTTTCTGCTCATCGCTACTGCACCTCTCCTAATAACTGTCCATTTATTTTGGAGCAAACTTTTTAAGAGGGATAATTTCACATATTTCTGCCAAATATTTCCATCATTATGTATGGTTAGGACCATTTTGAAGTGTTTTGATTCTTTCATAGGAGGGGTCATTTATATTTATTCGACTTCCTGCTCAGAGTATGCTCTTAATGATCCTGGCTCATGATTCAATGCCATGTATTTAGCTATTGATCCTCAAAAGTTTGTATTTTTATGTGATTGCAACATTAAAGAAAGTTTGAAATTTTCATAAAAATTGACTTCAAATATTTGATCTTAGGTATATTTCTCTCCAAAATATTATTGGGAGTGTGACTGTACTCTTTTAAATAAATTTTTTGGAACTTTTTTATAGACTTGTAGAGATCCTCTTTGTAGCTATTATCTACAAAAATCAATCTACATTCCCTTTAACCCTAAGGTTATGTCTCGATCTCCTATGTGCAAGAGATAAGATATGCAATGTTGAGACACCAGCCTTGGGCCTTTACACGTTTAACCAAAAGTAAAAGCTGAATTGATTATCTACAATTGTTATGTTAGGTGGAGGCAGATACTGAGCTTCTGAAAAGTATCATTCAACCCTCTTACACTCCTAGAAAAAGATCCATGTGATTAGCCAAAAGTCACCTATATTGAATGATGATATGCATTTGGAGTTGTGGTTAAAGAAAGATTACTCCATTGACCCCAATCACCTCAGCAATCTCTATGGGATGGTTGACACATCGTGGTAAAGGGCAGGACATGAATTGTATGAAACTGGTTCATTAGAATTCTCTATTCCTCCCACCATGGTGGAACCCCTTTTCTCATCCTCACTAATTTTCACTCACTCGAGTTGGCTTTGATATCATTTATAATGCCCTAAGCCCACCCGTTGGCCTAATAACTCCGTTAGTGGGCCGAAACCACATGACCCAAGAACTCGAGTGGAAGTTAATAAATAACAACTGATTTGAGTTATAAAGCATGTAACACAAATTTTTTCTATCAATGTAGGACTAAATTTGGGGTATCATAAATGGATGATTGAAGGGTAGCACCACACTAAATATGGTATAAGATTAAGTTGGTTCAGATTTTTTCCAATCTCATTGACCTTCTTTGCGGTGTCTCAACCTCAAGCACTTTTTTTTCTCCATCTGTTAAGGTTTTCAACTTTGGTCATGCATGACTTTAGGAATACAATAAGCACAGCCTTACATGTTGGTTGCTTTGATAGACTCATATTTAATCTCTTTCTTGGCGTTGATTATCATTGTAGTGAAGTCAAAACCTCAATAATTAGGTGAGCCTTTTACACACCATTTCTTACTCCGACTATGTATTTATGTCAAACTGTTGAGATTTGATTGAAAAACATTATGCTTTAAGTATTCCCAAAGAGTCGAAATGGATGATCCTCTGGTTCTTGATGACCTCTTTTTTTATGTGGAGTTGTCAATTGACTTGGACGCTATGCGCTTAATGTTTTAATTTTTTATTCTATAAATTTGTGATAGATATTTAGTGTTGGGGAGCACGGAATACCCCAAGATCATGGCTATAGTGTATATGAGTAATATAAATTTTTTTTTCCGTTCTAATCTATGAGTGCAAGATCATACCTTCAGATTTGAACTTTAGAACACTTTGATTCGATTGCTCAACCTCAACCTTTTAGCCTTCCGCCGTATTCCCAAAAATACATCCCTTCTCTCACAAGATGGTGAGATCTCTCGGCCGACCTAGGGTTTCTTGTTTTTCTTTTTTTTTTCTTCTCAAAAACGTTAACCCTAACAACCAATTGAGAGGGTATTTATAGGGCTACAACAGGGACCAATAGGCAAGTATGAAAAGGACTTCCTACGTAATTAAATCTTCCAATCCTACCCCGGGTTAGGATTCAATTACGTAAATTACAATTCATTCCACTAAAGAATTATAATTGTACTCCTAATCATATTCGAATTTATATTTTCGAGCCTTTAATATTAAATACTTATTATCTCCCCACGTTAAGATTACAGATATCCACCAATTAAATTTAATTACTGACAATATAATTTAATTGGCTTTTATTATCCTTGAGACTTATCCACTTAACTTATTTGATGTATCGGATTCAAAATCCACTTGCAAGATTTGATACAATCAAAACTTATAAGCTTTCTCAAAGGGATATCATCAATCCAAATTAACAGGACGTGGATTCCTTCAACTATTAATATTCACCATATATATAATGTTATTGCCCAACCCACTGAGTTTATTGACTCATATAGAATCTCACTTTATGTGTAATCAAAGCAATAATCACTACATACACGTGTCTAGAAATAGAATTCAGATTAAGAGCATAAGTAATCATAATATTCATGAGTTTTAAATTATTTTATAAAGTCAGTATAAAATAATTAACTCAACTGAGTCTGTTCAATACACACAAAGTGTACTAGCACAAATAGTTAGAATAAACCATTCCCCGTAGTCAAGACAAACCTACTAAAAATTTGTGCTACAGTTCTACTGATGGTGTGTCCAATTCCATCTAAAATTGTGAACAATAAACTTGTATTCCAAAAGAACCGATGATCTAGTCTTCTGTGTGTAAGCCGTACTCTACACACTAGATCAAATACTCTTTGTAAATACTAGACACATGCACATATATAGTAAATGGCACACATTGCTCAAAATAAATTCTCATTAAAATATAAAGACATAACATAAAGCATATCTTTTAGTCTATATCTCTATCAATCTCCCACTTAGACTCAAAGCAATGCTTGTACACATCTAACTCCCATGCCCTCTACATGTCTATCAAAAACTTTGAAGTTAAACTCTTTGTAAAAGGGTCTGCCAGGTTGTCCTCAGATGTAACCTTGGTCACCAGCACGTCACCTCTTTGCACGATGTCACGTATCAGGTGATACTTACGCTCAATGTGTTTAGATTTCTTGTGGGTCCTGGGTTCCTTCGAATTAGCAATTGCCCCACTATTATCACAATAAAGTGTAATAGGTAATTGCACTGAAGGTATCACACTAAGATCCAAAAGAAAATTTCTTAGCCAAACAGCCTCTTTTGCAGCCTCAGATGCAGCCACATACTCAGCTTCCATGGTAGAGTCAGCAACACAAGTTTGCTTCACACTCCTCCAGCTAATTGCTCCACCACCCAAAGTGAACACATATCTCGAGGTTGATTTCCTATATTCATTATCTGATTGGAAGTTCGAATCTGTATATCCTATAGGCACAAGACTATCTGCTTGGTAAACTAACATATAATCTTTAGTCCTTTTCAGGTACTTAATTATATGTTTTACTGCAGTCCAATATTCTCGCCCAGGGTTAGACTGAAATCTGCTAACCATGCCTACGGCAAAACAGATATCAGGTCTAGTACATAGCATAGCATACATTAGGCTTCCTACTGCAGAAGCATAAGGAACCGCCTTCATACTTTCTATCTCTTCAGGTGTCTTAGGACACTGATCCTTAGATAGATAAATTCCATGCCTGAAAGGAAGAAATCCTTTCTTGGAATTATGCATACCAAAACGGGTGAGAATTTTATCGATATAAGTGGCTTGAGATAAGCATATCATCCTTTGCTTGCGATCTCGCAAAAGCTTGATCCCTAGGATGTGACTTGCTTCTCCCAAGTCATTCATATCAAACTGTCTAGATAACCATACCTTGATCGAAGATAACACTCCCATTCATTTCCAATAAGTAATATGTCATCCACATATAGCACCAGAAACACAAAGTTTTTCCATCATGCTTTTTGTACACACATGACTCGTCAGGACTTTGATCAAAACCATAAGATTTAATAGCTTGATCAAAACGAGTATTCCAAGATCTAGATGCCTGCTTAAGTCCATAAATGGACCTCTTAAGCTTGCACACCAAGTGCTCCTGGCCTTTTACTATAAAACCGTCTGGTTGCATCATGTAAATGCACTCGTCAAGATTTCCATTAAGGAAAGCTGTCTTGCATCAATTTGCCAAACTTCGTAATCGAAATGAGCTGCAATGGATAAGAGAATCTGGATAGACTTAAGCATAGCTACTGGTGAAAAGGTTTCCTCATAGTCGATCCCTTCTTTCTGAGTAAAACCTTTTGCAATTAGCCTAGCCTTGAAGGTTTCCACCTTCCCGTCTGCTCCTCTCTTCTTCTTATAGATCCACTTGCATCCGATGGGTTTTACTCCCTCGGGTGGTTCTACAAGATCCCAGACCTGATTAAAGTGCATAGACTCTATCTCTGATTTCATAGCATTTTGCCAAAGAGTTGCATCTTTATCCTGTAATGCTTCATTGTAGCTATGGGTTCAGTATCCAGTTCATCAGAGATTCTGTCATATGACTCTCCAAGGAACATGTATCGTTTAGGTGTATTTACGATCCTCCACTACGACGAGGCACAACCTGATTGTATGTGCTTGTAGTAATACGATCTAACTCTGATTCTTGTGCTCCATCAACCTGCACTGATTCTGAAACTGGTGCATTAATGGTATCATTTTGTAACAGTTCAGGGTCAGTTTGTGTTACTATACTTCTCCCACTACGAAGAATTAATGGGAAGTTTGGGAACCCACTTTCTTGTGGTGTTTCTGCTTGTACTATTGGTATTAAAGGAGCCAGTCTAGTTTTATCGCCTCTCAACTCTTCTAGAGCAATTTTACTTCTGGGTTTTTGGTCTATAATATAGTCCTCCTCTAAGAATCGGGCATTGGTGCTAACAATGACCTTCTGATCCTTAGGACAATAAAATAAACCACCTTTTGTTCCTTTAGGATATCCAACAAAGAAGCATACATCTGTCCTTGATTCTAACTTATCTGGTTTACCTTTTAGTACATGTGCTGGACAACCCCAAACCGAACATGTCTTAGACCAGGCTTGCGTCCAGTCCACAGTTTGTGGGTGTCTTAGGTACTGACTTAGATGGTACCAAGTTAAGAATATATGCAGCTGTCTCTAATGCATATCCCCAAAACGAAATAGGTAAGTCTGAATAACTCATCATAGATCTAACCATATCCATAAGAGTCCTATTCCTTCTTTCAGCTACACCATTCTTCTATGGCGTACTAGGTGCAGATAACTGGGATTCAATCCCAGCATCTAATAAGTAATCTATGAACTCCCCTAAGAGGTACTCGCCACCACGATCGGATCGTAGNAGCCTTCCGCCGTATTCCCAAAAATACATCCTTCTCTCACAAGATGGTGAGATCTCTCGGCCGACCTAGGGTTTCTTGTTTTTCTTTTTTTTTCTTCTCAAAAACGTTAACCCTAACAACCAATTGAGAGGGTATTTATAGGGCTACAACAGGGACCAATAGGCAAGTATGAAAAGGACTTCCTACGTAATTAAATCTTCCAATCCTACCCCGGGTTAGGATTCAATTACGTAAATTACAATTCATTCCACTAAAGAATTATAATTGTACTCCTAATCATATTCGAATTTATATTTTCGAGCCTTTAATATTAAATACTTATTATCTCCCCACGTTAAGATTACAGATATCCACCAATTAAATTTAATTACTGACAATATAATTTAATTGGCTTTTATTATCCTTGAGACTTATCCACTTAACTTATTTGATGTATCGGATTCAAAATCCACTTGCAAGATTTGATACAATCAAAACTTATAAGCTTTCTCAAAGGGATATCATCAATCCAAATTAACAGGACGTGGATTCCTTCAACTATTAATATTCACCATATATATAATGTTATTGCCCAACCCACTGAGTTTATTGACTCATATAGAATCTCACTTTATGTGTAATCAAAGCAATAATCACTACATACACGTGTCTAGAAATAGAATTCAGATTAAGAGCATAAGTAATCATAATATTCATGAGTTTTAAATTATTTTATAAAGTCAGTATAAAATAATTAACTCAACTGAGTCTGTTCAATACACACAAAGTGTACTAGCACAAATAGTTAGAATAAACCATTCCCCGTAGTCAAGACAAACCTACTAAAAATTTGTGCTACAGTTCTACTGATAGTGTGTCCAATTCCATCTAAAATTGTGAACAATAAACTTGTATTCCAAAAGAACCGATGATCTAGTCTTCTGTGTGTAAGCCGTACTCTACACACTAGATCAAATACTCTTTGTAAATACTAGACACATGCACATATATAGTAAATGGCACACATTGCTCAAAAAATTCTCATTAAAATATAAAGACATAACATAAAGCATATCTTTTAGTCTATATCTCTATCAATCTCCCACTTAGACTCAAAGCAATGCTTGTACACATCTAACTCCCATGCCCTCTACATGTCTATCAAAAACTTTGAAGTTAAACTCTTTGTAAAAGGGTCTGCCAGGTTGTCCTCAGATGTAACCTTGGTCACCAGCACGTCACCTCTTTGCATGATGTCACGTATCAGGTGATACTTACGCTCAATGTGTTTAGATTTCTTGTGGGTCCTGGGTTCCTTCGAATTAGCAATTGCCCCACTATTATCACAATAAAGTGTAATAGGTAATTGCACTGAAGGTATCACACTAAGATCCAAAAGAAAATTTCTTAGCCAAACAGCCTCTTTTGCAGCCTCAGATGCAGCCACATACTCAGCTTCCATGGTAGAGTCAGCAACACAAGTTTGCTTCACACTCCTCCAGCTAATTGCTCCACCACCCAAAGTGAACACATATCTCGAGGTTGATTTCCTATATTCATTATCTGATTGGAAGTTCGAATCTGTATATCCTATAGGCACAAGACTATCTGCTTGGTAAACTAACATATAATCTTTAGTCCTTTTAGGTACTTAATTATATGTTTTACTGCAGTCCAATATTCTCGCCCAGGGTTAGACTGAAATCTGCTAACCATGCCTACGGCAAAACAGATATCAGGTCTAGTACATAGCATAGCATACATTAGGCTTCCTACTGCAGAAGCATAAGGAACCGCCTTCATACTTTCTATCTCTTCAGGTGTCTTAGGACACTGATCCTTAGATAGATAAATTCCATGCCTGAAAGGAAGAAATCCTTTCTTGGAATTATGCATACCAAAACGGGTGAGAATTTTATCGATATAAGTGGCTTGAGATAAGCATATCATCCTTTGCTTGCGATCTCGCAAAAGCTTGATCCCTAGGATGTGACTTGCTTCTCCCAAGTCATTCATATCAAACTGTCTAGATAACCATACCTTGATCGAAGATAACACTCCCATTCATTTCCAATAAGTAATATGTCATCCACATATAGCACCAGAAACACCAAAGTTTTTCCATCATGCTTTTTGTACACACATGACTCGTCAGGACTTTGATCAAAACCATAAGATTTAATAGCTTGATCAAAACGAGTATTCCAAGATCTAGATGCCTGCTTAAGTCCATAAATGGACCTCTTAAGCTTGCACACCAAGTGCTCCTGGCCTTTTACTATAAAACCGTCTGGTTGCATCATGTAAATGCACTCGTCAAGATTTCCATTAAGGAAAGCTGTCTTGCATCAATTTGCCAAACTTCGTAATCGAAATGAGCTGCAATGGATAAGAGAATCTGGATAGACTTAAGCATAGCTACTGGTGAAAAGGTTTCCTCATAGTCGATCCCTTCTTTCTGAGTAAAACCTTTTGCAATTAGCCTAGCCTTGAAGGTTTCCACCTTCCCGTCTGCTCCTCTCTTCTTCTTATAGATCCACTTGCATCCGATGGGTTTTACTCCCTCGGGTGGTTCTACAAGATCCCAGACCTGATTAAAGTGCATAGACTCTATCTCTGATTTCATAGCATTTTGCCAAAGAGTTGCATCTTTATCCTGTAATGCTTCATTGTAGCTATTGGGTTCAGTATCCAGTTCATCAGAGATTCTGTCATATGACTCTCCAAGGAACATGTATCGTTTAGGTGTATTTACGATCCTCCACTACGACGAGGCACAACCTGATTGTATGTGCTTGTAGTAATACGATCTAACTCTGATTCTTGTGCTCCATCAACCTGCACTGATTCTGAAACTGGTGCATTAATGGTATCATTTTGTAACAGTTCAGGGTCAGTTTGTGTTACTATACTTCTCCCACTACGAAGAATTAATGGGAAGTTTGGGAACCCACTTTCTTGTGGTGTTTCTGCTTGTACTATTGGTATTAAAGGAGCCAGTCTAGTTTTATCGCCTCTCAACTCTTCTAGAGCAATTTTACTTCTGGGTTTTTGGTCTATAATATAGTCATCCTCTAAGAATCGGGCATTGGTGCTAACAATGACCTTCTGATCCTTAGGACAATAAAATAAACCACCTTTTGTTCCTTTAGGATATCCAACAAAGAAGCATACATCTGTCCTTGATTCTAACTTATCTGGTTTACCTTTTAGTACATGTGCTGGACAACCCCAAACCCGAACATGTCTTAGACCAGGCTTGCGTCCAGTCCACAGTTTTGTGGGTGTCTTAGGTACTGACTTAGATGGTACCAAGTTAAGAATATATGCAGCTGTCTCTAATGCATATCCCCAAAACGAAATAGGTAAGTCTGAATAACTCATCATAGATCTAACCATATCCATAAGAGTCCTATTCCTTCTTTCAGCTACACCATTCTTCTATGGCGTACTAGGTGCAGATAACTGGGATTCAATCCCACATCTAATAAGTAATCTATGAACTCCCCTAAGAGGTACTCGCCACCACGATCGGATCGTAGTGTCTTGATATTTTTACCATGACGGTTCTCTGTTTCTGCCTTAAAAATTTTAAATTTTTCAAAGCATTCAGACTTACGGCGCATCAAATAAATATACCCATATCTTGAGTAATCATCAATAAAAGTGACAAAGTACTCAAAACCACCTCTAGCCTGGATGTTCATTGGGCCACACAAATCAGAGTGAACCAATTCTAATATCTCCTTAGCTCTATTGCCTTTGGCCGAGAATGGCCGCTTGGTCATTTTTCCTTCTAAGCAAGATTCACAGACCGGTAGTGCCTCTACTTCCAATGAACCTAATGGTCCATCTTGAACTAGTCTAGAAATCCGTCTTAGATTTATATGACCTAGGCGCAAGTGCCAAAGATAAGTTTGATTCATTTCAGAAGGATGTTTTCTCTTACATTGTCTATTATAGTTATTCACTTCATTTAGTTGCACAGTAGGAGAAACAGGATTAATAATATAAAGACCATCCACCAATGTACCAGAACAGATAAAATGTTTATTTTTCTTAATAACAACAGAGTCATTAAAATAAATTGAATATCCATCATCAACCAACTTAGAAACTGAAATTAAATTCCTTCTAATTGAAGGTACAAAGAAACAGTCCTTTAATATTAAAATTCTATTTCTACTAAAAGAAAAGCTAAAATATCCCATTGCAACTACTGACACTCTCGTGCCATCTCCCAGAAATATGTAAATCTCCCCATCACTTAGCTGCCGGGTCTGCTGGAACCCCTGCAAAGAATTACAAATATGATTAGTGGCTCCCGTATCTACACACCAGCCACTGGTAGATAACACCACTAAACAAGTTTCAACTACAAGTGAATGAGATATACCTATAACCTGTTTCCTGGCAAGCCAAACTGGACATTGCTGCTTCCAGTGACCTGGCTGCTTGCAGACGAAGCACTTTCCCTTCTTTTTTATTTCCCCATTGGGCTGTGGGGCCTGATGCTGTTTCTTTTTCTGAACCTTTTTCTTCTTCTTAGCATGAGACTTCAAAGAAGAACATTTTTCAGTAACCATAGCAACTGCAGGCTTCTTAATGAAACTCTCTGCTACATGAAGTTCTTTAAGTAGCTCTGCCAGTGAAAAATTTATTTTGTTCATGGTATAATTTAGGCAGAACTGCTTAAAAGAATCAGGTAGGGACTGGAGAATGATATCAACCTGGGTTTCCCCATCCATCTCCGCTCCAAGGATCTCCAATTCATTCAGAAGACTAATCATCTTTAGAACATGATCCCTGACAGGAGTTCCTTCAGCCATATTAGTGTTCATCAGTTCTTTCATCGCAGTCTGCCTAGCTGCACGACTCTGATCCCCAAACATTTCTTTGAGGTTGAACATCATGTCATAGACAGAGGACATAGATTGATGCTGATGTTGCAGAACATTTGACATAGATGCCAATATGTAACACCGCGCCATCTCATCAGCCTTAACCCACTTACGGTAAGCTTGGGACTCCTCATCTAAAGCCCCTTCACCGGGCTCTGCGGGACAGACCTGAGTGAGCACATACTTGTACCCTTCTGCAGTTAACACTATATCCAGGTTTCTTTTCCAATCAATATAATTAGGACCAGTCAATTTTTTTCTTTGAGTATCACAGCAAGTGGATTGAAAGAAGACATTTTAATCCTGAGAATCATTCATACATCAAATAAGATATAATGAGCAATAAACTTTAAATTCAAAATTATAAGTAGGGCCCCTCAACCATTACAAAATAAAAGAATTTGCCAGCATCCTAGTACATTTTGAATAGTATGCCTCGATGGGAGGACGTCTACTACTCATCATTTATCTAGATAGATAAAACCTATTAATTTTACTATCTAGGTAAAAGGTAACATACCAAGTAAAATTAATTAGCTGGCTAACTTTGGTCATATAAATATTTGTAGTGACTCCGATGGGGAGGATACCAATATTTATACCTAAGTGTATACCATCACTCAATCTAGATCCATTGTCCCATGGTGGATCCCTCAGATGGAGAGGTAATCCAACATTAACAATTACTAGGGATTATTCTTGGTGAGCTGACAATCAATTTATCCTATGGGGAGGAAAGCACTAATGCCAACACGTGAAATTAACTACCTCACCAATAAACAAGTGATGGGACAATGGGATTTAAATGTGATTAATTCCCTCTCCCACTTAGTTATTTAAACAATATTTTGAGGGTTATAAAATTTGTGTTTGATTATCTTATAAATTCAAAACACAAACAGCAAGTGATTATCCAATTAACCATGTTCTCCTAGTTATAGACATAAGAACAAAAGGATAAACAATCAAGTATGCAACATAACCAATATAAACAAGATAAATAAAATCCCTGTTATTATGGTCAAAATTCTCCATGTAGATGAAGATCCCCGTTGCATCATGATTGCTTCTTTGCTCGACGATTTGCCACTTTGCATTCGGGGGTCTGGGGGCTGGCCCCCAGTGGATTTTCCGATTCCTTCGGATTTTCCTTCAGAATCCTTTCCTGCAATAGATTCTCCTTAGAATCCTATCTACTTTTTGATCATATCCTGCAATGGATTCTCCTTAGAATCCTATCTACTTTTTGATCATATCCTGCAACGGATTCTCCTTAGAATCCTACCCTGCAACCGATTCTCCTTAGAATCATATCCTGCAACCGATTCTCCTTAGAATCATATTCTGCAATGGATTCTCCTTAGAATCCTATCCTGCAATTTGCAGCAGGTCTTCTTCCTCCATCAGAGCCGCACCAGATTACAAAAATCCTATGCCTCCATATAGGAGTTCACATGCTACGTATTTACAATCACAAAGCTCTCAAAAAACTGGAGCATACATGCTATGAAATATTACAATGATCCTACACCTCCTTAAACCGGAGTTCACAAAACAGATCTAAGCAATATCAAATCAAAACACATACATTCATGTGACCATAATAACAGGATAGAAACCTGCAAAACAACGTTAGCAGCAAGCACAATCTATCCCACGCATGCATATTCCGATTAATGGAGAACATGGCCGCATTATTCATAACAGTATCAGCCGTGGCTCTGATACCACTGTTGGGGAGCGCGGAATACCCCCAAGATCACGGCTATAGCGTATATGAGTAATACAAAAAAATTTTTCCGTTCTATTCTATGAGTGCAAGATCATACCTTCAGATTTGAACTTTAGAACACTTTGATTCGATTACTCGACCTCAACCTTTTAGCCTTCCGCCGTATTCTCGAAAATACCTTCATTCTCTCACAAGATGGTGGGATCTCTCAGCCGACCTAGGGTTTCTTTTTTTTTTTTTTTCAAAAATGTTAACCCTAGCAACCAACTGAGAGGGTATTTATAGGGCTACAACAGGGACCAATAGGCAAATATGAAAAGGACTTCCTACGTAATTAAATCTTCCAATCCTACCTCGGGTTAGGATTCAATTACGTAAATTACAATTCATTCCACTAAAGAATTATAATTGTACTCCTAATCATATTCAAATTTATATTTTCGAGCCTTTAATATTAAATACTTATTATCTTCCCACGTTAAGATTACAGATATCCACCAATTAAATTTAATTACTGACAATATAATTTAATTGACTTTTATCCTTGAGACTTATCCACTTAACTTATTTGATGTATCGGATTCAAAATCCACTTGCAAGATTTGATACAATCAAAACTTATAAGCTTTCTCAAGGGGATATCATCAATCCAAATTAACAGGACGTAGATTCCTTCAACTATTAATATTCACCATATATAATGTTATTGCCCAACCCACTGAGTTTATTGACTCATATAGAATCTCACTTTATGTGTAATCAAAGCAATAATCACTACATACACGTGTCTAGAAATAGAATTCAGATTAAGAGCATAAGTAATCATAATATTCATGAGTTTTAAATTATTTTATAAAGTTAGTATAAAATAATTAACTCAACTGGATCCTGTTCAATACACACAAAGTGTACTAGCAAAATAGTTAGAATAAACCATTCCCCGTAGTCAAGACAAACCTACTAAAAATTTTGCTACAGTTCTACTGATGGTGTGTCCAATTCCATCTAAAACTGTGAACAATAAACTTTATTCCAAAAGAACCGATGATCTAGTCTTTGTGTGTAAGCCGTACTCTACACACTAGATCAAATACTCTTTGTAAATACTAGACACATGCACATATATAGTAAATGGCACATATTGCTCAAAATGAATTCTCATTAAAATATAAAGACATAACATAAAGCATATCTTTTAGTCTATATCTCTATCATTTAGTTGATCTAGCTCTAAGTTCATTTAAATTAAAGCATATTTTAGTATTATATGTTACATTGCTAACATCGGCATCAACCATTAGCATCATATGCATCATATATGCCCCGCGCAACGCTAGGGTCCATAACTAGTTTTGATGGGGCCAATAAGCCCCATAGGCAATGGTAATCTCACCAGTGTTAGACCCAGTTAGCCACTGGCGTCGACCACTAGAGTTGGCCTTGGCCACTGGCGTCGGCCTTGGCCTCTGGTCTCGGCCACTGGAGTCAGCCTTGGCCTTAGCCAGTCAACCTCGGCTTCAGCCATCAGACTCAGCAAGTCAGCCTCAGCCTTAGCAAGTCAACCTCGACCTCAGCCAGTCAGACTCAGCAAGTTAGCCTCGGCCTCAGTCGGTCAACCTCAGCCTTAGCCAGTCAGACTCGGTAAGTTAGCCTCTGCCAGTCAGCTTCGACAAGTCAGACTAAAAAAAGTCAACCTCGGCCTCAGCCAGTCAAACTCTAAAGTCAACCTCATCCTCAGCCAGTGAACCTAAAAAAGTCAACCTTGGCCTCAACCAGTCAGCTTCGGCAAGTCAACCTCGGCCACCAGGGTAGGACTCCCAGCGGCCACCTGGATAGGACTCGCTGTGGGCCTGGCCCCACCACTCATCACTGTTCGCATGGAAGGACAAATGTGAGACATGGAATATATTTGGCAAGCGTCGTAATGGCTATCCATGCCCTGCAAGCCTGCAACAGCCTGCAGCAGCCATCCAAATCAAGCAACACCCACCAACCAGCTGCAGCCTTCCACTCTGTTGGAACATGGCCTGCAACTCAACAAGTCACAAGGAGGCAAGCCCCACTATGCTGCCCCTATCATAAATGCTATGACAGGTGGTTACACCTCAAGTCTCACATACTCCAAGCATTAATAAATGGGTAAGAGGGACCTCCGATCAGATAACTCAACACACAACTCCTAAACACTTACATGCTAATACAGAGAGCACTTCTCTAAGCCCCTCTCTCTCTTTCGAGCTTTCTCAAGTTCACGGCTATTATCCAGAGCACTAACTTGAGCGTCGAAGGATCCCCATCGAAATCTTCGGTCCTTGGAACTTTTTGTAGGCTTCCAAACAAGAGAAGCTCGCCGAAAGATTCCAAGCTCGCTGGAGAAGGCGACCGGATGCTCGCGGACATTCGAGAAGGGTGATTTGGTGACAACAAATTGATGCGCCAGGAAGGGGGGCAGAATATGGATCATCCGCAATGATAGCATATAGATTCTCATCCCCCTAGATCAAAATGGTAGATCAAAAAAGATGATGATGACAAGAGCTCAAGAAGCTTCCATCAGTCATGTTGGGGGGCACCCTTAACGAGTTGAGCAATAGGAGGCTAGCTCTCTACTCCACCATCATTACCACTTTGGTCCATTCAAGCGGACCAACTCGCCGCCATCACCCAACAAGTCCAAGCACTGGTAGCTGCTATCCAAAAGCCACAAGAGCAATGTTTTATGGTCACACAACAACAAACAAGGGCATCTACAAGCTCATTAGCAAGAGCAACAAGAGCAAGCTCAAGCTCTCCAGTAAGAGCACCATCAAGTTTACTAAGCAAGGGCACCAGCACCTCCCCTCCAATCAACATGATTCTCTAAGGGGTAGATTGCCAACATGCTGAAATATTCAGATCAGCAGAAGGAGACAAATTTCTCCAAAGACATTTCACAAAAATGCTTTCAAGCCTCTAATTGGCGTTGACATCAAACACGATGCAAAGGTAAAAGGCTACGAAAGCTAGGTACACTACACTTTGAGAAAATGTATCTTTCCATTAATGTTTGAATGCATTACAGAAAAACTGAAAAATCAACTTCTCAACAACCCCCGGGCTGATCGAAAAAAATCTTGAGGAGGTTACAAGGAAAAAGGAACCCGAGCATGGTCCCAGCACCCTCGGATCACCACCGGGGTTCAAAAGGCTTCTGAGCATGGTTCTAGCACCCTTGGGTCATCCTCTGGGGTTCAAAAGGCTTTCGAGCATGGTCCCAGCACCCTCGGGTCACCATCAGTGGTTTCAACACCCTCAGGTCATCCTCTGGTTTAAAAGGCTCTCGAGCATGGTTTCAGCACCCTCGGGTCACCCTTCCAGATTCAAAAGGTTTTCAAGCATGGTCCCAGCACCCTCGGGTCACCCTTCGAGGTTCAAAAGGCTCTCAACGGCCTCAACTTTGCCTCAACAGCTTCATTTCAGCCTTAGCAGCATCATCACAGCCTCAATAGCTTCATTTTAGCCTCAGCAGCTTCAATTCTGCCTCAGCAGCCAACAACCAACCCGGTAAGGCCCTAACTCAAATTATACACCTGCAACAAATAGCTAGGTTGGCCAACCCGGTAAGGCTCTAACTCAAATTATACACCTACAACAAATAGCTGGTTAATCTCAGCTAGCCAAGAAAACCAAGTTAGCTCACAATGGGAGAGACCAACTCCCCAACTCACAACTAACGGTGCTGGCCACTCCAAGCCAGCCAAGAAGACTAAGTTAGCTCACAGTGGGGAGACCAACTCTCCAGCTTACAGTTGATGGTGCTGGCCACTCTTAGCCAGCCAAGAAGATCAAGTCAACTCATAGTTGGAAGAAATCAACTCCAACTCACAGTTGACGAACACCCACTTTCAGATCTCATGTCAAAAGAGGAAGACAGTCAACGCACAGTTGGGAGAAACTAAATCCTTAGCTCACAGTTGACGATACTGGCCACTCTCAGCCGATAAAGAAACCCCAAGCCAGCTCACAGTTGGGAGAGACCAACTCCTCAACTCACAATTGACGGGCATCCACTTTCAGACTCTGCGTCAAGAGAGGATTACTGGCTACCCTCAGCCAGGTCAAAGATAATAACCTCCAACATTGCTTAAGGTTTTTGAGCAGGCAAATGCACAGCTTCAGAGAGCATGCAGATATCCACACAAGGTAGATGGAAATTATCCAAAGCAATGCAAAAGAAAAAAGATCTCTCCACTAGGAAGGATTCAGAACCGAAAGCTAACATGAAAAGATAAGTGCAAAGATGAAGAGCTCTACACTCCTTTCGCTTGGCAGTTGCAAGGCATGCGGTCGTACAAGCTTAGAAGTGTGGGCGGCATCTGATGGGGCCAATAAGCCCCATAGGCAATGGTAATCTTACCAGGGTCGAACCCAGTCGGCAACTGGCATCGGCCTCAGCCACTAGAGTCGGCCTCGGCCTCGGCCTCAACCAGTCAACCTCAACCTTATCCAGTCAGACTCAGCAAGTCAGCCTCAGCCAGTCAACCTTGGCCTTAGCCAGTTAGACTCGGTAAGTCAGCCTCGGCCTTAGCAAGTCAACCTTGGCCTCAGCCAGTCAGCCTCGGCCTCAACTAGTCAGACTCGGAAAGTCAACCTCGGCCTCAGTCAGTCAGACTTAGCCAGTCAGCCTTGGCAAGTCAGCCTCGGCCATCCGGGTAGGACGCTATGGGGCTCATGCGCCTGCCCCCACCACTCATCACTGTCCGCACGAAACAATAAACGTGAGACATGTGAAACATATCTGGCAAGTGTCGTAATGGCCGCTCATGCCCTATAAGCCTGCAATAGCCTGCAGTAGCCATCCAAATCAAGCAGCACCCACCAACCAGCTGCAGCCACCCACTCTGATGGATATGGTCTGCAGCTCAGACAAGTCACAAGGAGGCAAGCCCCACTATATTGCCCCTATTATATATGCTCTGCAGGTGGTTACACCTCAAGTCTCACAAACTCAAAGCATCAATAAAATGGGTTAGAGGGACTCCCAACCAAGTAACTTAACACACAACAACTCCTAAATGCTCACATGCTCATACAGAGAGAACTTCTCTAAGCCTCTCTCTCTTTCGAGCTTTCTCAAGCTCACGGCTGTTGCCTAGAGCATTAACTTAAGCATCGAAGGGTCCCCTTCGGAATCTTCGGTCTCTGAGACTTTTTGCAAGCTTCCGAATAAGAGAAGCTCACCGAAAGATCCTGAGCTCGCTGGAGAGGGCGATCGGACGCTCACGGACATTCGAAAAGGTTGATTTGGCGACAACAAGTATTATACTAGCGCTTAAAGATGCCACTAAAACCCAGCGTCAACTATATTTTCAATATATTTTGTAATTGCCAATGCACTTTCTTTTAACTCTGCGTCACGCTTGCCGAGAACTTGTGGCCACAAACTTCACAAACTTCATTCTAATCAAACTATAATGTGCACTGACGCATTCCAATATTAGCTCTGAAACGCAACTGAACACAATGGACACAATCTAAGACAGCCAATCTGCAGTTATTCCCCTCTAGAGGAAGTAATTTTTTGTCCCTGAAAATTCACAGGAAATTTCTGTGGTGTCATGAAGATGCATTTTTGGGCAGGTGCTCCAGCAAAAAGAGCAAAAAGTAGGATCCATAAAATATTCAACTGAAGTACACCCAGACCCATTACACTATATACAAACAATTATCCACTGACAACGTGCTGCCTCCCGACCTGTTGCTGTTGTGCTTTTGGAAGGTCTTACGTTACCGACAATTGGCTGATGTTTTTCCAGAGAACAACATAATATAGAGATGTTGTCATACTTTATGCCTTCTGAGAGAGGTTCTACTTTCTGTGGACTGCCTCATCGAAATCTGCATGCACCTGAAAATATAATCCAGAACATTTATATTGCATTAGTAATGCCAAGATTAGATGACCACTTCTAAAAGGGAACTTCACGCACCTGTCATCACTTTTGCTCCCAGCCTTATATAAAACACCAGCATTGATACATCAAAAGCTTTAGCTGTCTCTACTGTGAATTCATTAAAGGTCACTTAACAGGTAATGCAACAATATCCTGATTTCCCAGGACCATCAGTGTATTTGATGCACACAAAATGTAGTTTTTCATCGGCACTCCGGAGCCTGCACGTTCAGCTTTACTACATAAAACTGTGCCAAAGAAACTTGTCAGATTTCAATAAAGAAAAACCTCGGCTTCTTGACTTAAAGATACTTTTCTTTACAATAAGTCTTCTATACTTAACAGAATAAAATGGTACCCAACTTTGGGTTGGGCCGTGGGCTAAGCCCAAACTAAATTTGGTCAAATTTTTATGCTTAAATTATAGCCCAACAAAATTTGAGGCTAAGCTCAGCTTATTACTTGGCCCAGCCTAAGCCCGGGCTGAAGCTCAAGCTCAAGAAAGGCCCAAAGCATTAGATTAGTTTGATTCACATTCAATCCCAAAATATTAAAATATAGTGGGCTTTTCAAATTTTATATAGAATTTTTTGTTAATAGTGTCACAAGACCTCTTCACATCATAGCAAACTTTTTTAGAGTGACTAGGTATATTTATTTTAAATATTCTTTATTTTTGTGCAAACACCTGAAAACTGAAAATCAACTCTATCAGCCCAATTTTTGGCCCAAAGGAATTGTTGTGGGTTGGCGAATGGTTTCACGTTGGGCTTGAGCTTGAGCTCAGGTTAGGCTTTGAGCCTAATTGTTAAAAAAATTTAAAAAAAAATCGGACTTAAGCTTGACTTGAAGCCCAAAAATTTTTTAGGCTAGCCTTGGGTTAAGGCATAGCCCGACCTAGCCTTACCTTATTCCAGCCCAAATCATTTCCAAGGATCTACACATAAAATGATTTTTAGAAAAAAAAATGATGATTCACATGCACATTACAGGCATAGAATCACATCAACAACATTGAGATTTGTTGCCAAACCTTGAGGTACAACCAAAGAAAAAAAAAAAAAAGAAACCTAATGAAGTAGGTGTTGGGAATTTCGTATAGTTTATATGAATCAAATTCATATATCATACAACGAAAGATAAAATAAATATAAAATTTAATTCCCAAAACCCAAGATCCCAGGGAACAAATTCAGTTAATAAGAAATAACATATAATTAAATAATATATCATACATGTGTTCTTTATTGGGAATGAAAACTGATGAAGCCGATAAATGATTTACCACTAGCCATCTATGTGTCCTTCTAATGGTGATCCACGCAAAGATCTTTGGATGATGTTCTCTCAGGATTGGATGATAACCTTCTTGCGAGGGGTGCTAGTGCCTCTTTTCTTTTTTAATTAATTTTTTAAATCAAGAAAATTTTCTTGATCAAGATCAAATCTTAATCAATTAAGAGAGGAAAAGATTTCTTGATCAAGATCAAATCTTGATCAAGATCAAATCTTGATCAATCAAAGAAAATAATTTTTTTAATCAATATTAAATCTTGATCAATAAAAAAAGAAAAGATTTTTTGATCAAGATCAAATCTTAATCAACCAAGAAGAGAGAAAAAGCCTTCCTTCAACCTTCCAAGAAAGACGGATGTGAGAGAGAGGCGTCAAAGTGTGGAAGAGAGAGAGAGAGGTATCCAAGATTTTTTTTCCATCGTGAAAGGGAGAAGGATATGGTTTTTATAACCACCAAAACAACCTCAACAAATAAGATTGACATCCCTTAAAATTAGGAATTTAACCAATCCCTTGATGACACCTCATCCTAGGGTCAATCTTTCTTCATGATGTGAGATTGATCATGCTCAACCCATGGGCGTGATCTCTCCATCTCCACATCCCAAGATCACGCTTATCCATGGACGTGATCTTAGCTAAATATGAGATGGGATCATGCCCATCTCTTGATGATGGATCATGTCCATCATATGGACATGCATTCCTTAAAATTAGGAAGTCAAATAACTCATGATTAAGTCCAATTAATCTTAGCCATCCATCACATGGATTAAGCCTAATTGGGTATCCAATCGATGGATTAAAATTCTTTCCTCTCTAATTATGATTAGTCATCAAATTTGAATTAAGTCCTACTTAATTTTCATTTTAACTTCATCCAAAATCTCCTTAATGCGTGCGACCCATTAGGTCCCTTGACACATTAGTAATAATCATGTCCCTTAATTAACCCTAGGGATGACTTTGATAAACACCTTTTCAAGTCAATTCTTTAACCAAATTAACTCCTTGATTAAGTCAAAGAATCCATAATTATAGATCATGAGCGGCCTTTAGCAAAGCATCATGACCATCCAAGTATTAAGGGTTTTGTTGATGTGGTCATCAACACCTGTCTATGAACGGTTACCATACGTTCAATCCCTTCATCACATATTTCAGATCAATTCGTGGTATGGAATGTGTCAACCATATAATTGATCTTTGTTTACTTGATCTCAAAAAAATTGATTCATATGAATTAGAACTTCGAAACCATTTTGAATTCCAACTCAACCTTGCAAGGATTTAACAGTCAATTTAATCCATCAAGTGGCCGTGGGATATAACTCTTTCTATCAAGGAAAACAAATTTTGTCTTGATCAAACACCACCTTCATGTGCTTCATGTCATACCCAATCGACACCATATTTGTCATCCGTGGCTAAAGCGACGTTTGCATATCGTCAAAGTATGACATTCCACACATGAGGTGCAGTAAAGATCTCAAGTCAAAGGATCATTGCACCACCGCCATCAGAGATCAACCATTGACACTATATATAATATCCATATGGGATCTCTGTGTGGGTCATCCAATGCATCGTTATAATAACGAACATCCACACACCTATCCAAGTATCTCCATACTTCAGTTTGCTAGATTAGTTGCTCACCACAAGGGTGAAGATATGCAATGTGTGCTAGTCTTAACGGCGTTCGACAGTATCCAGTCCTATCTATGCATCGACCAGAAAAATTTAAAGAATTGAACCATAATGTGCAATTTTGGATCTCATAATTTGTAATATCTATTACAAATTTCATATGGACAGTTCATATTCTTATGGACTTTATCTCACAGGTAAAGTATATCTAATATATATATAAGAATTATACCTGGATAGATAAAGAAATCAATAAATTTGATTTGCATTTATAAAGAAATATATACAAACTAGCATCTAATCCGATTGGATTTAGGGCATACACTAACAATCTTTCACTTGCACTATAGCCAATCATCCATATATCTAATACCAAGTGACTCAGCATGACTATCATGCTTCTGCTATGGCAGGACTTTAGTGAATGAATAGGAAATATTGTCGTCCGTGGGAACTCATTCTATTTTTATATCATTTCGTCCAATGATTTCTCTAATTACATGATATCTTCTGAGTACATATTTGAACCTCTGATGAGACATTGGCTCCTTGGCTTGTGCAATAGCTCTATTGTTATCACAGTATAAGAGTATTGGATTAATAATGCTTGGAACCACTCCAAGTTCAATGATAAACTTTTTGATCCAAACTGCTTCTGATGCTGCGATGTACTCGGCTTCAGTCATAGAGTCAATGGTCGTCTCCTGGTTGAAACTTTTTCAGCTGACTGCACCACCATTGAGTGTGAACACATAGCTTGATTATGATTTATAATCATCTTTATCAGACTAAAAACTAGAATCCGTATAACCCCGAACTTTAAGGTCAAGCTCTCCATAAACCAAGAACATATCATTAGTCTTCGTAAGTACTTAAGGATATTCTTGACTTCCTTCCAATGTTTCTCACCAGGGTTTGCTTGATATCTACTCGTGATACTCAGAGCATAAGAAACATCACGCCTTGTACATAGCATCGCATACATGATGGATCCAATTGTTGATGCATATGGTATCCTATCCATATGCTCTCTCTCCTCTTGAGTACCCCATGCGATATTAGCAGGAATCCCTTCTTGAATTCTTATATGCTAAACTGTTTTAGCATCTTGTCTATGTACGTACTTTACGTCAATCCAAGCAACCTCCTAGATCTATCTTTATAGATCTTTATACTTAGTATATAAGCTGCTTCTCTCAAATCCTTCATGTAGAATTTACCTGACAACCAATCCTTCACTTCTTTAAGCAAAGATACATTGTTTTCTATTAATACTATATCATCCACATATAATATCAAGAAAACAATATCACTCCCACTAACCTTCTTGTACACACATGGATCATCCTCATTTTTAATGAAATCAAACTCTTTGATTGTCACATCAAATCAGATGTTCCAACTTTAGAGGCTTGCTTAAGTCCATAAATAGACCTTTGTAGCTTGCACACTTTCTTAGGATCAATGGATTCAAAACCCTCTGGTTGTGTCATATACACATCCTTCTCTAAATTTTCATTTAGGAAAACGGTCTTGACATCATCTGCCAGATCTCATAGTCAAAATATGCCACTATTACAAGCAAAATCCTTATGGACTTATGCATGGCTATAGGTGAAAATGTTTCATCAAAGTTAACACCTTGTCTTTACTTGTAACCTTTTGCAACTAGCCTTGCCTTATAGGTAATTACATTACCATCTATGTCGGTCTTCTTCTTGAAAACCCATTTGCACCCAATGGGTTTTACCCCTTCAGATGGATCAACCAAGGTTCATACCTAGTTGTCATACATGGAGTCCATTTCAGATTTTATGGCCTCAAGCCATCTCTCAGAGTCAATGTTAGATATTGCCTCTTTGTAGTTGGTAGGCTTATCATCCTCTATAAGAAATGCATATCTCTTAGGGATATGAATTGTTCTACTAGACTTGCATAGCTTATGTTATCTTGGATCTACCTGTTGTTTTTCATGCAACGACTGCCTGAATGTGGGTTGAGTCTCTAGCTTAACTCCCACTGTATTCGGCATATACTCCATTCCATCTAATCGGTCTTTATTAATTTGTGATTCTTAAGCCTCACTAAGTTTAATTTTACTCCCACTACCCATTTCTGTGAGAATCTCATTCTCTAAAAATGTGGCATGTCTTGAGACAAACACCTTTTTCTCAAGTGGGTGGTAGAAGTAGTATCATTTTGTTTGTTTTGGATATCCCACAAAATTTCATTTATCAGATCTAGCTTCAAGCTTATTTGATTCATTATGCTTCACATAAGCGTAACAACCTAAACCCTTAAATAATTAAGGGATGGTTTCTTTCCATACCATATCTCATAGGGAGTTGAGTTGACTGATTTAGATGGAACTCAGTTTAGGATATATTCGGCAGCGTCTAGCGCATAACCCCAAAATATTTTTGGGAGATCTGCAAGGCTCATCATGGAATATACCATATCTAACAGTGTGCGATTCTTCCTTTTCGATACACCATTATGTTGTTGTATACCAGGAGGAGTCCATTGAGGAAGAATCCCATTCTTCTTCAAATAATCTACGAACTCATGGCATCTCGATCTGATCGAAGTATCTTAATACTCTTATTGGTTTATTGTTCTACTTCATATCTAAATTCTTTGAACTTTTCAAAGGCTTCAGATTTGTGCTTCATCAAATACACATAGCCATACCTACTATAGTCATCTATGAACGTGATAAAATAAGAAAAACCTCCTATGGCTTGAATGTTAATGGGTCCACATACATCCGAATGTACTAAACCCAAACATTCAGTTGCTCGCTCATCTTTTCGAGTAAAAGGTGACTTGGTTATTTTGCCAAGTAAGCATAACTCATATTCGTCAAACGATTCCCAATCGAATGAGCCCAAGTATCCATCTTTATGTAACTTGGTTAAACAATTTTTATTTACATGGCCTAAACGATAATGCCATAGGTATAAATACCTAGAATTATTTGATTTTAATTTTTTTTAATTCAATATTGAGAATAGGGGCTTGAAGATTAAGAACATAAATTTCGTTGAACAATTCAGCAGAACCAAAGAACATTTTGTTTTAAAAAATAGAAATACCTTTATTTTTAATTTCAAAAGAATACCCATCCATTACTAAACATGAAACGGATATGATATTCTTTGTTATGTTTGATATATAGTAACAATTACTAAGTTCTATTACAAGCCCTATGGGCAAAGATAAAAAGCAAATTTCTACAGCTAATGCAGCAACCTTTGCTTCATTTTCCATGCGCAGAATCATTTCATCCTTCCCTAGTCTTCTACTGTTTCTTATCATCTGCATATTAATACAAATATGAGACCCACAATCGGTATCCAATACCTAAGTAGAATAAGAAGTAATAGAAGAAAACATCTCAATTATGAACGTACTTGATGTGAAAGCGTCCATATACTTCTCCTCTTTTAGGCTTGCCAAATAAGCCCTGCAGTTACACTTTCAGTGCCCATCCTTGACACAAAAGTGACATTTTCCTTTGGCTGCATCCTTCTTGACTGCATTCTTCTTAATACCTTTTGTTGGCTTGGTTGTCTTAGCCTTTTGGGCCTTATTCTTCTTCATACGCTTCTTCCGAGTGCCCAAAGATTCTACAACAATCAATTGCCCTTTATCCTTTCTGATGCTAGGCTCAGCATTAGTTAGCATATTTACAAGCTTAGGCAATGTAGCCTTGAGCTTGTTCAAGTTGAAATTCAATACAAACTGCGAATAGCTAGGAGGCAATGACTATAGAACCAAGTCAATACTCAGTTCATGGTCCATCAGGAACCCAATCGTGCTAACTTCTCAATCAAATTGATTATTTTCAGCACGTATTCACCCACTGATGAACCCTCAGTCATTTTGTACTGAAACAACTCTTTGGAGGTCTGAAACCTCTCATAGCGAGATTATGCACCAAACAACTCTTGCAGGTGCAACAAAATCTAATGAGCATTTAAATGTTATGCTGTTTTTGAAGATATGATGACATAGATGCTAACATCAAGCATGTGGCCATCTCCTTAGCATCTCTATGTCGATTGTATGCTAGAAGAACTTCAGTTGGAGCATCCGTGGGTGGGACCTCTGGTGCTGCCTCATCAAGGACATATAGGATTTTCTAAGATTATAGAACGATCTTGATATTCCTTAGCCAATCAGAAAAATTGGGTCCGGTCAGCTTGTTGGATTCTAGGATACCTTTGAGGTTGATGTTCACGCTCATGGTGTCTCTAATAACTGAAAAGAAAATAGAATGAATAAATTATTATGAATGCAAATCATTGATTTAATATGACAATTTTAAAATTTTTAATTAAATTGTTTTCTCTCACTATTTTATTGAGCTCAATAGCCATCTTTATTAATCTCAAGAAATTATCAAATAATTTTCTAGTGGGCTAGGACCATCAAATTGACTTACCTTAACCTTGGCTATGACACAACAAATCTTAGTAAGCCAAATTAGGTAGATTTTTATCAATCACATCAAATGTGACTCCTAGATCATTTACGGGACATTGCCTAGTTAATCACATCTGATATGATCACCCTAAACTTTGCCTTTAGATTAGACTGACCCTGACTAGCCAATTATACCAGCTAACCTAGTTAAGTCAACCCATTGTTCTCCAACCAACTCCTCATAGGTTCACTTGATCTTAGCTATGGCACAACAAATCTCATGTCCTAATGATTTTGTATCATGTGAACAATGGAAGGCTAATGACTTAATATTCGTGGAGGGATTTAGCACATCTAGGTCTCATCATGTATGTACAATATTTGTACCATGATAGGTTACATATCCTATATATAGATTTTAGATTAATCTTTATTAATCTAAAGTTCATAAGATCAAATCTTATGATTGAGACTCCTAATCAAATTAGGATCCTGACCACTATTTAATTTAGGAACCCTAATCATGTGACCAAATCAAATGCTACCATCCTGATTAATCCTATTGATCTAATTAATTAAGTGCTTTCCTTAATAATGATCAGATCAGCTGATCAATGGGGTCCTATTTAGTATACCCTTTGATTTCATTGAATGGGTTTCTTCGGACAACGAATGGAGCAATTAAAAATCATGATCATACTTGTTTAGACACCAATGTAGTTAAGCCCAATTGATTAGACCAATTTTGGGATCATAGGATCAACAATGATATGGTTAAGTCTAATTTTTTTTAAACCTTATCATCTATTACACATTATAATAAGATGAGATAGTGATCATTAGGGATTTATGATAAGTGTTAAATATTTTATATCAATTTATTTTAAATATTTATCTTATCATTATCTGTTATGATAAATTAGTTTTCATCACATGAAAATCCTAATTGGTCTCTATCATAACATACCTAACAACTATGATCATGTTAACATGTCAAAATTTAAATTTTTAAATTTTTAATCTTGATAATCATGTTATCATGATATAATTATTTTAGATATTAATCACGTTATTTATCATGTCAAAATTAAATTCTAAACATGATATCTTAAATTTAGCCTTTATAATTATGTCACCCATAAATCATAATTTTTAATTTTTAACATGATCAAATTTAAATAATTCATATTTATTATCATATAATAAACTTTTTTAATATTTAATCTTCATCAATATAATTATTTTAGATTTTAATTATGTCATTTATCATGTCAAAATTAAATTCTAAACATGATATCTTAAATTTCAGCCTTTATGATTATGTCACACATAAATCATAATTATTAATTTTTAA
Source organism: Calamus simplicifolius (assembly GCA_900491605.1). NCBI lineage: Eukaryota > Viridiplantae > Streptophyta > Magnoliopsida > Arecales > Arecaceae > Calamus > Calamus simplicifolius. Next base: position 61,798 of record UESW01003528.1, read on the forward strand.
CATGATCAAATCTAAATAATTCATGTTTATTTTTATATAATAAAATTTTTAAATATTTAATCTTTATCATATGGAAATATTTAAATTTTACATCGCATGTAAAATTTATATTTATGTATATAAAAACTAGAACTCAGGTAATCTATCAAATTAACTGAATTTGAAGCCTGAGATGGCTCCGATACCATTTGTTGAGAATTTCATATATTTTATGTGAATCAAATTTATATATCATGCAACGAAAGATAAAATAAATACGAAATTTAATTCCCAAAGCCCAAGATCCTCAGGGAACAAATTTAGTTAACAAGAAATAACGTATGATTCATACATGTGTTCTTTATTGGGGATGAAAACTGGTTCTTTATTGGGGATGAAAACTGATGAAGCCGGTAAATGATTTACCATTAGTCGTCCATGCGTTCGACCTCTAATGATGATCCACGCAAAGATCTTTAGATGATGTCCTTCCAGGATTGGATGATAACCTTCTTGCGAGGAGTGCTAGCACCTCTTTTCTTTTTCAATTGATTTTTCAAATCAAGAAAAAATTCTTGATCAATCAAGAGAGGAAAAGATTGCTTGATCAAGATCAAATCTTGATCAATCAAAGAAAATAATTTTTGATTAAGATCATATCTTGATCAATAAAGAAAGAAAAGATTTCTTGATCAAGATCAAATCTTGATCAACCAAGAAGAGAGAGAAAGCCTTACTTCAACCATCTGAGAAAGAGGGACGTGAGAGAGAGAGGCATCAAAGTATGGAAGAGAGAGAGGCATCCAAGATTTTTTTTTCACCATGAAAGGGATAAGGATGTGGTTTTAATAACCACCAAAATAACCTCAACAAATAAGATTGACATCCCTTAAAATTAGGAATTTAACCCATTCCTTGATGATACCTCATTCGAGGGTCAATCTTTCTTCATGATGTGAGATTGATCATGCTCAACCCATGGGCGTGATCTCTCCATCTCCACATCCCAAGATCATGCCTATCCATGGGCGTGATCTTAGCTAAATATGAGATGGGATCACACCCATCTCTTGATGATGGGTCATGTCCATCATATGGACATGCATTCCTTAAAATTAGAAAGTCAAATAACTCATGATTAAGTCCAATTAATCTGAGCCATCTATCACATGGATTAAGCCTAATTGGGTATCCAATCAATGGATTAAAATTATGTCCTCTCTGATTATGATTGGTCATCAAATTTGAATTAAATTCAACTTAATTTTTATTTTAACTTTATCCAAAATCTCCTTAATGCGTGTGACCCATTAGGTCCCTTGACACATTGGTAATAATCATATCCCTTAATTGACCCTATGGATGACTTTGATAAACACCTTTCCAAGTTAATTTTTTAACTAAATCAACTCTTTGATTAAGTCAAAGAATCCATGATTATAGATCATGAGCGGCCTCTAGCAAAGCATCATGACCACCCAAGTATGAAGGGTTTTGTTGATGTGGTCATCAATACCTGTCTATGAATGATTACCGTACGATTCAATCCCTTCATTTCATATCCCAGATCAATTAGTGGTATGGAATGTAACCATGTATTGATCTTTTTTTACTTGATCTTAGAAAAATTGACTCATATGAATTAAAACTTTGAAACCATTTCGAATTCCAACTCAACCTTGCAAGGATTTAACAGTCAATTTAATTCTTCAAGTGGCCGTGGGATATAACCCTTTCTATCAAGGAAAAAGAATTTGTCTTGACCAAACACCATCTTCATGTGCTTCATGTCATACTCAACCGACATCATATTTATCACTCGTGGCTAAGCAATGTTTGCATATCGTCAAAGCATGACATTCCATACATAAGGAAGGTGCAATGAAGATCTCAAGTCAATGAATCACTCATACCACCATCATCAGAGATCAACCATCGACACTATATAGAATATCCATACGGGATCTCTATGCGGGTCGTCCAATGCAATGTTACAATAACGAACATCCATATATCTATCCAAGTATCTCCATACTTTAGCTTGCAAGATCAGCTGCTCATCATAAGGGTGAAGATATGCAATGCGTGCTAGTCTTGACGGCGTGCCCAATCCTGTCTATACATCGACTAGGAAAATTTAAAGAATTGATTCATAATATGCAATTTTGGATCTTATAATTTGTAATCTCTATTACAAATTCCATATACATATTTCATATTCTTATGGACTTTATCTCATAGGTAAAATATATCTATATATATATATAAGAATTATACTTGGATAGATAAAGAAACCAATAAATTTAATTTGCATTTATAAAGAAATGTGTACAAACTATCTAATCCGATTGGATGTAGAGCATACACTAACAGTAGGGTACATGCATTAAAAAAGGATTTCCATAGGAAAACAAATTTTCATAGTAAATATGCAACACCTTGCACAGGTCCATTCATTGGGCAAATGCTTTAAGAAGATTCGCATAGCATTTTCCTTTACTGTTCTATTACTGAATTCAGGGGCTGTTTTCTTCACCATTTGCCTTAACTGGAGGTAAAATTCATGCTAGCTCCATCCAAAACTATTTTGGACTAAAAATTGAATTCTATTTGAGAGGAGGACCAATCATGCTGTTCCTCTCTTAGCAGCAACTCTCAGACCATAATATAGCAGTCCCACGAATCACAAAAGGAGTTCCCGGATCCTAGAAATTTCAGTAATCCCTTTTTTTTCCCTAGTTGAACGACGTTTGACAAGGCTTGACAATTGAAGCAAGTTTCCCATGCCATTTTATGCTCTTTATTTTTATTTTCTGATAGTTATTCTCTATTAATAAGATTTCTTGGAACTACTACTTTTCATGCCCATGCCTCTTCACAGAATAAAGATAATTACTCTAAAATATTTTCTCGAAGTGAAACAATCAAATTTATTAAATACCAAAAAAAATCTCTCAAAATCATTAGATAGCGAGAAACTCGGAAACCATACATATAGGCACAAACTTGTGTCAAGGACTCACATACATTTATCGAATTAAGGAAACCAAAGGAGTGGAGGAGGAGGACGTGAGGGCCCTTCTCGATGAATTCCTGCACGTAATTCTAGCCGAAACATCGGTGGCCGGCATCGTAGAGGTGGCGGATGAGGGAGGTGGGCTTGGTCTTGCCGACGGCCACCACACGGACCTGCTCCGGCCGCCGGCCGGACCTCTCGCGGCGCGCTGCACAAGGACGGAGTGCAAGCCGTCACCGCGGCCCCTTCTACAAGCGGAGCAGCCATCGTGCCCGATGCCCCATTCGACGCGGAGTTTGATCCGTTCCAGAGCCAAAGTACCGCTCTTTGGACCTATTTAGCTGCCATACATAACAGGAAATTTTTATTTGCACCACTCCAATTGCTCAGTACATATCTTAATTAAAAAAAAATTCTAAACTACCCTTAGCATCCATCTCCTTTTCCTTCCTTTTTCCGGTACCGGCACAGAAAAAAGGAGAGACAGTGCCGAGAGGGCACCGAGACGGAGAATGGGGAGGGATAGGGAGCAGTACCAAGGAGGGAAGAGAGAAGGGGGTTACTGGAGAGAGAAGGGAGGAGAGGAGATGAGGCCGAGGGGGAGAGATGAGAGGCGGTGCCAGGGAGAGAGGGAGGAGTGGAGAAAGAAAAGAAGGGAAGGAGGAGACGGGGTCACGAGAGTGCTAAGTATAGTTTAAAAAAAAATTTTAT
>UESW01003529.1:0-38865 GCA_900491605.1 Calamus simplicifolius
GGTGGACCCTGAAGTTTCTAATAATGGATGGAAAGCTCTACCGGAAGTCATTCTCATACCCGATTCTCAAATGCATCGGCCCCACGGAAGCAGATTACATCCTGCGAGAAATCCATGAGGGCATATGCGAAAGTCATCTAGGGGGCAGAGCCCTGGTGTACAAAGCCCTACGATAAGGATACTACTGGCTGACAATGAAGGAGGACGCATCTAAGCTCATCAAGAGATACGATAGTTGCCAACACCATGCCAACATCCAGTGCCAGCCGACGTCCCAGCTGACCCCTCTGGCAGCTCCTTGGCCCTTCGTGCAGTGGGGCATGGACATCTTGGGACCGTTCCCTCCAGCCTTCGGTGAACGCAAATTCTTGCTGTAGCCATCGACCATTTCACCAAGTGGATCGAGGCTGAAGCACTCACCAAGATCACCGAGGATAAGGTGAGATCCTTCTTCTGGAAATCCATAGTGTGCTGGTTCAGACTGCCGCATACTCTTGTCACTGACAACGGCCGGTAGTTTGACAACATGGCCTTTCGAGAGTTCTGCACCGAGCTAGGCATCCATTAGCGGTTCACCTCTGTAGGACATCCCCAGACCAACGGCACGGCAGAGGTAACCAACCGCATTATTCTTCAAGGACTTAGAGCCCAGCTAGATAACTGCAAAGGACGGTGGGTAGAGGAGCTCCTCAATGTACTATGGGCCTATCACACAACGCCGTGAGCCCCCACTGGTGAGACTCCCTTCAGCTTAGTCTTTGGATCCGAAGCCATTATTCCTATGGAGATAGGTGCCCTGAGCCTCCGGACGGAGTTGTACAGCGAGCGAGACAACCAAATTAGTTGTAGGCCGACCTCGACCTAGTGGAAGAATTACGAGACCAAGCGTGACTCCGGATGGCAGCTTACCGATAGCGAACGGAAGTATTACAATGCTCGCATCCATCCGAAGGCATTCCTGCGAGAAGACCTAGTCCTCCGACGAGCTGAAGTTTCAAAGCCGATGAAGGAGGTAAGCTAGCGCCAAAATGGAAGGACCCTATCGAGTTGTGGAGGTACTTCACCACGGAGCATACAAATTGAGGGGCTGGATGGGACGCCTCTCCCCCAAACATGGAATGCAAACAACCTACGTCGGTACTATCAATAGCTTGTAAATGTTCTAATTTGGGCATATCTGCTAGAGTAATACTCATTTTCACTAGCTCGAGTCTTTGAGTGATCTTGTTTTTACTGAAGCCCGACTCCGCATCGACACCTAAGCCCGACTCCGCGTTAGCCTGACCTGCACCTGAAGCCCGACTCTGCATCGGCACTAGAAGCCTGACTCCGTGTCGGCACCCGAAGCTCGACTCCGTGTCGACACCCGAAGCCCACTCCGTGTCGGCACCTAAAGCCGATTCTACGTCGGCACCCAAAGCCCAACTCCATGTCGGCACCTAAAGCATGACTCCGCGTCGGCACCTAAAGCTCGACTCTGCATTGGCACTTGAGTTCGACTCTGCATCGGCACCCGAAGCCCGACTCTGCGTCGAAACTTGGGCTCGACTCCGCATTGGTACCCGAAGCCCGACTCTGCATCGGCACTTGGGCCCACTCCGCGTCGGCACCCGAAGCCCGACTCTGCATAGCACTTGGGCCCGACTCCGTGTCGGCACCCGAAGCCCGACTCTGCATCAGCACTTGGGCCCGACTCCGCACTGGCACCGAAGCCCGACTTTGCGTCGGCACTTGGGCCCTACTCCGTGTCGGCACCTAAAGCCCGACTCTGCATCGGCACTTGGGCCGACTCCGCGTCGGCACTTGAGCCCGACTCTGTGTTGGCACTCTGACTTAACCACATCGGCACTGAAGCCCGACTCCGCGTTGGCACCTGAAGCCAGACTTCGCGTCGGCACCCAAACCCCAACTTTGCGTTGGCATCCGAAGCCCGACTCTGCATCGGCACCCGAAGCCCGACTCTGCATCGGCACCAGAAGCTCGATTCTGCATCGGTGACTAAAGGCCGACTCCACGTCGGCACCCGAAGCCCGACTCCGCATCGACACCCGAAGCCCAACTTCGCATCGGCACCTAAAGCCTAATTCCGCATCGACACCCAAAACCCGACTTGCGTCGGCACCTAAAGTCCGACTCCGCGTCGGCACCTAAAGCACAACTCTGCGTCGCACCCGAAGCCCGACTCTGCGTCGGCACTTGAGTCCGACTACGTGTCGGCACCCGAAGCCCGACTCTGTGTCGGCACCGAAGCCTGACTCTGCATCGACACTTGGGCTCGGCTCCACGTTGGCACCCGATGCCCGACTCTGCATCGGCACTTGGGCCCGACTCTGCGTCGGCACTCGAAGCCCGACTCTGCGTCGGCGCTTGGGCCCGACTCCGCGTCGGCACCCGAAGCCCGATTCCGCGTCGGCACTCGAGCCCAACTCCGTGTCGGCACTCTGACTTGACTGCATCGGCACATGAAGCCCGACTCGCATCGGTATTCAAAGTTTGGCTCTTTACCGATACAACCGAATCCCATGCATCACATTAGCTTTGCAGTGTCAACGCTCTGCTCAGCCTCGTGATAGTAGTCTATAGATACCTTGTCCGCCCCTTAATCAACATCACGTCGCACTACACTCTAACGCTTCCGGCCTTTGTATCGACCTACAGCACAGAATCATCTCTCAAGGCCATAAGGTCATGTACTTCAGCACGATTGTCAGCTATGTTTGCCTACGGCCTTGACCGCGGTTATTATATAATTGACTCACGCCGGCTTAGTCATATCATCCCATTCACTGAGCTGACTACGATGCAAATCAAATTAACTAACGAAGAATTTTCATTGATGGTGAAGTTACAAAATTGCTGATCAAGTCGGACTTGGTACAATTAGGGGTAAAAGAAAAGAAACTACTATGGTTCGGTTGGAGCTGGACCATCATCCTCGGGAACCTCATCCGGCTCTAGCTCTTCAATCCCTTCGAGGCCATAGTGCCTCGTATTTTCTCCTTGCAGTCTTGGAAGCCGCCATCATATGCAAACGTCGTAGTCTCGGCCAGCTCCTTGTCGAAGGCATCGAACTTCCTGAAATCCTCTACGGCTTCGACGGCCTTCTTCTCGGCCTCGGTGGCCTTCTCCTCGGTCTTGTAGGCCTTCTTCTCAGCCTCGGTCACCGCCGCCCTCAGATGAGCTATCTCCGCATCAGCCGGCAAGCGATTTCCTCAGCATTTTTGCCCGCTCCTGGCCACTCCTATCTCGATGGTGGTAGAATGCAGCCGGTGTTTCAGCAAGTACACCTCCGCTTCAGCAGCTTTTTGCTGCTCTTCGGCCATCCTCTGCTTTTCCTCGGCTACCTAAGCGTTATCAAGCTCGTTGGCCGCCTTGCGCTGAGCCACTTCAAGCGCTTCCTCTGCCCACTCAGCCCGAGCCAAATTCCTAAAATGGGCAGCTTCGGCCCTCTCTGTGCCCGGGCCACTTCAGCTTGGGCAACCTTCAGAGCGGCTTCAGCCTCATCAGCCCTGGCCCGGGCCTGGGTTGCTTCTTCTCGCGCCTGGTCAATGGTGGCATCGGCCTATGACAAAAAGCCCCTGACTGCGGTCAAAGAATTTAGCGCCTGCATAAAGATCATTCATGAGTTAGGTGAGAACTATGGATCTAAAGGGTTAGCATTGGGAGGGTACTTACCCAGAGGTGGGCTACAGACGCCTCCCAAAAAAGGTGGAGGTCTTTTGGTTCTGAAGGAAATGGTGGATCTCGGGTATGAAAGCCTGGGCCATCGTCCTTTCGGCCCAATGGCTATGATATAGCAGGATCGACAGAAAAGAAGGTGTGTCGGCCTCGTCCTCCACGGCCTCGATGGCCACCGGCACTGATCGGATGCCGCTGGTGCCTCCACTGGCACTTCGGCCTGCAAAGACTCTGCCCCTCCATCGGATGGGATGACTTCTGGAATCAGCCCAGTGGCCAAAATGGTTTGCTCTGCCTCCGGAATAGCAGACGGCGGCGGTGGTGCTTCGGTTTCTTGCCTCGGGGGAGGCCCAGTTAGATCGATGGGAGATGGCGGCAGTGCTGGTAAGGGTGAGCGAGGTCTTTCCTTTACCTCTTTCCTTTTTGATGCCTCTCTGGCTTCAGATCTTTCTGCCTCATTCTTTCCAAAGGCCTCTCCGGCCTCGGCCTTTTCCACCTCGTTCCTTCCTGAGGCCTCTCCGGCCTCAGTTCTCTTGACAATTTTTATGGTGGCCCTTTTCTTGATAGTGTCGACGGGGGCCCCATCCACTTTGGCCTTCCTTTTCTGTGTAGTGGCTTGCCTTATCCTATGCAACGATGGTACCATGCCTGCAAATCAAAAAGTTAAGTCAAGGGGAAAGGGGAAGGAAAGCGAGAAAGAATGAAAAGGTTATGCCGCTCACCATTACCAGGAATAAGACCTGCTAATTGAAGATTCCCTTCGGATAGCAATTGGTTGCATCGTGGGACGTCGACAGTGATCAACTGCTCAAATGCCTCTCGGTCCTTCGGGAGTACTGACGTGTTCTTGTTTGGCTCGATGTTGGGAACCTCCCATTCGGTCCTCACCCCCTCGATTTGGGCAAAGAAAAACCTATCTTTTCAACCTTTGATGGAGGAAGGAAGGTATAGTTTAAGGGATCTGGAAGGTCTAGGGGCAAAGGACCACCACCCTGATTGTTTTCTAAGGGTGTAGAAGCAGCAAAGAGTGAAATTTTAGCCTCAATGCCATGGAAATGGCATAATATCAAGAAACTAACAAGGGTTCGGATTGAATTTGGGACCAACTGTGCCAAAACTAAAGAGTACCAATCTACTATGTTTAATAAAGGGATGATTGGGAATGCCAAGGCTGGCCTTGAAGTATTGATCGTATAGGGCAACCTGGCCTAGATAGGAAGAGGTTACTCTATCCTTGGGTAAAGGCCGGTAGAGGTGAAGGTCAGTGGAGATTTGGTACTGAGCCTTGAGATTAATTATCTCTTGGGCAGTCATGATGGAGGCAGTCCTTTCGAGGGACTGACTCGTAAGGGAAGAGGGGCCGGCGGTCGCCGGACGGCGCTGGGCACGAGCCCGTCCGGTGGTTGGGCGATTTCTAGCGGGTGGTCACCCCGCAGACCGCCGCTCCTTCGAGGAAGCACCCCCCGCAAAGTAAGACCAACTAAGCGAAGGAGAGGGGGAAGGTTGCGCAGGGTTGGGGGAATAGCCTCCGAATCAGAAATCGAACAGGAAAGAGATGAGGAGGCCATGGAAGTAGAACTAACCTGAGGTCAAAGGTCGAAAGTCAGCAATGGAGGGCTCGGGTGGTGGAAGATGAACAGGCTTGAACGATTAGGTTAGGGAAGATGAAAGTAGTGGAAGCGGCTTGAACCCAGGGCGACTCTTTTATACCCGCGTTTCAAATCATTCCGCCTGCCTCTAAATCGGCCACGCATCTGCTCATTATTCGAGATCGCTTCGGTGCCCACCCGTGCGCAGGACGCGAAGGACACCGCCTATGAAGGGACAGCAATGACCTCACCGCAATGATGGTGCCTTTCCATGGTTCCATGCCCAAGGAAAATCCGGCCCAATCCCAACAACCCGAACAGACGAGATGACACCGGGATTAGCCACTAGGGGATACTGCGGATACTAACACCCTTTCGCTGGTAGGTACGTTCCCTCCCATATAAGGGGTGGGGGGGCATCTGATGTGGCTAATCACACCTTTTGGCGGCACGATAATAAAGTACACAGCCTTCAAAGCAATGGTAATGATTTCAGCCGGCTCCTAGCATTGGTCTCGGCTTTGGCCTTGGCACCGACCTCGGCCTTGCTTCGGCCTTAGCCTCGGCTCCGGTCTCAGCCCCAACATCGGCTCTCGGCTTCGGCATCAACTCTTGGCCTCGGCCTCGGCCCCGACATCGGCGCTCGGCCTCGGTCTCAGCTCAGACATCGGCTCTCGGCCTCGGTCTCAGCCCTAACATCATCTCTCGGCTTCGGCATCGGCTCTTGGCCTTGGCCTCGGCCCCGATATCGGCTCTCGGCCTCAGTCTCGGCTTTGACTTCGGCTTTGGCCTCAGCCCTTAACCTAATTCTGGCCATGAAGCCATATTCTAATGCTGAACGGATTTAAACCACCACACAGCCCACTCGCCCACCTTATACCGAATCACGGGCAGCTACAGATATTACGCACCTGCCGATATCCATGGAACGTGTTTAACAACCCGATGCCAACCAATGAATCGATCTTAACAGAAGATGAAATCCGGCTGTAATCGTGGAAGGGTAAGAAGGACCCCGAACAGGTATATAAGGGCCGACCCCCAATGAGGGGTGGAGGCTCTCTTTCGATCTATGAAACTCCACTAATAAGAAATCCATGTTCCTCATCACTGACTTGAGCGTCGGAGGGTCCCCACCGAACCACCGGTCCAGGACTTCTTTTGCAGGTTCATAGAAGGAGACGGCCTTGTCACGTTCCTGAAGACCCATGAAGATCTCCTACCCGATGCCCTTCGGAAGTGATTTGGCAGCAACAGGGGCAACTCCTATCATTTCTCGTATATGTTTATTTCTAATTCTATCTTTTAAAATTTTACCACATATCCATCTTAATATGCGCATTTCTGTTACACTTAATTTATTCACATGTTTCAGTATTGCCTAACACTCTATTCTATATAGCATAGTTAGCCTAATAGCAGTTTTATAGAATTTTTTTTAATTTTAATGAAATGCATCGATCATATAATACTTTCGAAGCACTTCTCCACTTAATCCATCCTGCTTTAACTCTATGATTCACATCTTCATCTATTTCACCTTCTTGCTGAATAATTAATTAAATACCTAAATTTTTCACTCGGTTTCTCTTGGCTTGCAATCTTCACTTTATCTTCATTTGTATTTTTACTTTCACTAAAATAACATTTCATGTATTCAGTTTTAGTTCTACTAATCTTAAAACCTTTTGATTCTAAAGCCTTTCTTCAAATCTCTATCTTAGCATTTACTCTAGATTTAGTTTCATCAATCAACACTATATCATTTGCAAATAATATACATCATAAGATATCATCTTGAATATGCTTGGCTAATTCATCCATAACTAATACAAAAAGATAAGAACTTAAGGCAAATGAAAGAGCAATATCCTCCATATTTAAGCAAAATACGGAGCTTTTATAGAACTTAATCTTGAAGCCAGATGCATTCATAAAGAAAAGGAGAATGAAACATATTAATGTCTGGAAGCAGTATTTAGATGAATGAAACATAAAAATAATTCTTGACATTGCTACTAGAAACTTGAAAAATTTTGAATACTTGATATTTTCTTGTTAAAATCATGACAATCAAGTATGTTTATAAAGTGGGAGACCATCTGTGGAAGATGGTTGGTTAGTGCATTTCAGGTGTATTCATTCATTAGATTTTTTGCTGCCCTTTTTTTCTTTTGCGAAAAAACTACTTGTGAATTGGTATGCTTTTCCAGCATGTTGTTCGGTATGAAGCTTACAAAGCATGATTTGTCCTTTAGGGAGGGAGCTCGCATCAGCTCTACCAATCAGTGCATTCACAGGCAAGTATCTGATATGTGCCTATCAATTTTAGATAAGGGTTGAACTTACAACATTTATGTACTAACATATTTTCTTACATGTACTCAGATATTTACGTTGCCAAAGGATACTCTGTTATATCCTGCTCATGACTATAAAGGGTTCACTGTAAGCAATTTTTTGGCTCTTTTTTCCTTTTTTTTGCTGTTTTTGTATATGATGGTGGAAATGTGACCTTTCATAGTCCCACTTGGAACCTCTCTGCAGTGCAAAAACTGAGGAGAGAGGTGCCAATCGGTGAACCAAAATCTCACTGGCAACAACTTAGCTTCTACGTTCACCATTAATAATACTGGCCTCATAAGCATACTCTTTTTATATCCAGGTTAGTACAGTTGGAGAGGAGATACTCTACAATCCTCGGCTGACAAAGGATGAGGTAACTTCTGAAATTTTTCTTCTTTTTTTTTTTGGGTACTGAAGATAATGTTGATTTTTTGCATTTATGACAACTTTTTTGAACAATTCCTAAGGAATGCCTTGTCTGGTTATTGTGGATATTGAATGATACTAATCTAAAGACTGAAACCAGATTCATGCGGTGATTTTTCAAATGTGAAAAATAGCAATTCTATCTTGTATCTGTATCTCGCTGCACTATTTTATTCTTTATACATAATGAATGCACTTGCTTCTGCTGCCAATGTTAATCCTTAATAACTTTACCTTGTATGTTTTTTGTAGGATACATTCAAAGGTATCATGGAAAGTGAGTGCTTATATGATTCTGGGCTGATATGAATTCATTGTTTTAGTTTTGAACTATTTTACCACCTATTTTCTTGAACCATAAGTTGAATGTTTTTTCCTTTTCTTGCCCAGATCTGAACTTGGCTTATCCAAAGATGACGGATGTATCAGTACCAGCAAATTTGGTTTGCGGTCTGCAAGATCTGAGTGCAAAGGTCTAATAAGCATCGTTCAGACAAACCTAGCAGGTGTTACTTTGCCAGTACCATATGATAAAGGGGGAAGTGATTGCACGTACATAAATAATTTGGATAAGTGTTGTTTGGGTGCAGATCGTTGCTGATAGGATGCCATCCTATCTGCATAACCTTTCCTTATTTGAGAATAAATGCTGCAACGCCTTGTTCCTACTGTAGACAACGCTCTAATGTCTGTCAGTCTTCTATTATCTCCATGCTGGATGTAAGCTCTGAACTTTTTCATGTAGAAATAATGGACACCCACGCAGCAGAAAATGCAAATTTGTCCCTTCAAGTTTGCTTTTATGTTCAGTACCCTGTGACAGCTATTCTTATTACTTGTTAGTTGCAATTGTGAGCACATGAGCAGAACATTAAGTTTCACTCATCATTGACTCATCGAGGAAATCTTTGTACGAGCTGAACAGATGGTTACTGATCTGTGTTGCAGAATATGAAATGCTATTCGATGGGTCCAATCCTAATTTACCCCATGAATAGAAACAATCCTAATTCAGGGTAGAGAGCCTACAGTGGTGCTCAACAGGGGAAAAAAATAAAGAAAGGGCATGAGAATATAACATTTGTTTAGAAGGAATTATCTTATAATTTTTTTTATTATTATTTAAGGATCATGATAAATCAAACATATGTTGATAGCTTAAACAAATAAATATTATTGTATCAACCATCACTTGAACTAGGGGGTAAAAATGATTACAGTAGGTATGAATCAATTGATTTAATTTTAGATATATTCTTCATTCATGTGCTGGCTAAGCGTAAACAACACCATTCAATACCTTACCTTTCACGCTGGTAGGAAAAGAAAAAGATAGGAGAACCCAACAAAAATAATTGAAAGTATTTACAGTCCCCTCCATTGACGAATTAAGCAGCAGCAGGGAGGAGACTACTTGTGCAAAAAATGCAACCAGGAATTGAGGATGCATGGGTGGTTCAGTGCACAACGAGCACTGCAGCTCCCTATAAAGCCATTAGATTAGAAGATATAGCTGCCAGGGAGCTTTGCTCATAGCCATGCACCCTAAAGCGATAGATGCACATATGACCTGAACTCCCATGGTTGGAGGTGAAGTCTAGTCGCACCTTGTTGACCACCACACCCAACTCATGAGCTGTCTCAATGTTGAAGGTCTGCACATTGCTCTTCTCCAGGTCATAAGAGAACTCACTCAAGTGGTACACCTTGGCTTGGCTGGATGGGTCATCATCATCATCTGATTCAAACCAAGCAGAGACTCAATAATCCTTGGGGGCACTGCTCCTGTCATAAGCCACGCTCTGCGCAAATACCATATAAAAGAGGCATCAGCGGTAATTAGGCATTATATGAATTAATAGGAAAGAAAAAGTTAAAAGAAACAAGCGCTAAGTTCCAAATGCCTCAAAATATAGCTATAAAGGAAGAATGAAAAGAACAATTGAAACAAAAACTTACCTTAGATACATGCTCCAATGTGACAGCCTCAGGTATAATCCCTATTCTGAGCCTAATCTCAACAAACCCACTACTTCCTTGCATGGCAAAACATTGGCCAGACTCCCTATAACTTGGCTCCAGCATTTTGTGAGCACTAGGGTGAACTCCATTTCCAATTATAAAAGGACAAAGCCAACTGTTCACTTTCTGAAAACTATGAGGCTCTGAATGACTAACCACCTTGGCCCCACCAGAAGCTAAAGCATAATCAACCCTTCCAAGTCCATCAGCTGCATGCCTTTCAATCTCTTTCTTAACAAGATCCCTAGCAAAAGACATAATTTGGTCCAAATGAACATCACTATCACTACCATCTAGTTTTCTAGCAAGCTCATCCCGAAATATTTCAAATTCTTCCTTTGAAAGAAGGCCCATGTCCTTGAATTCAGTCAAAGACTTATCTAAACCATCAGTCTTAACTTTCAACTTCAACTCCTTCTCCAACATTGCTACTCTCTTCAATTTGCTTTCTAAGTTTCCTTGCTTGGGATTCATCAGTCTTAACTTTCAACTTTTTCAACTCCTTCTCCAACATTGCTACTTTCTCTTCAATTTGCTTTCTAAGTTCCCTTGCTTGGGATCCATCAGTCTTAACTTCCAACTTCTTCAACTCCTTCTCCAACATTGCTACTTTCTCTTCAATTTGCTTTCTAAGTTCCCTTGCCATGATCCCAAGCTCATTTCCAACTTTCCGATCTATGGCTTCTATCTGAACTTGCAACATGTTAGCTATTTTCTTTAAAGATGCCTCAATTTCAAAAATCTAACCCTCATAATCCAAAGCAAGAAATGGTGAGCTAGTATTGTCTCCAATCCTACCAGCCAATCTCCAAACTATCTGCCCCAGCCATAAAAGAGCTACTAGAAGTAGACAAATTTTGGTTAGAATGCTAAGAACAGTTTGCCACTTTGTTTTTCGCCGCTTCGGAATAGCTCTTTTATGCCGTGGTGAAATGGTGGAGGATATTTTTCTTCAGCCGTGACAAGTCTTTAGATCTCTCAACAACAGATTTTTTCCTATTTGTATAGCTTAGATCCATCCCATTAATAATCATGTTATCCTCATTAACTCCTCCTTCAGTAAGCACATAAAGCGATTTCTTCTCTTCAACCGAGCATTTGGCTTTGAGTTTGAATCCAAGGTCAAAGATGCATTATTATTGGCAGCAGGATTTGCTTCCATTGCAGCAAGGATGGAAGCATACATAAGAAGTAATCTAAGAAAGATGAAAATAATAAATAAAGATTTTAATAAAGATTTTGAGAAAAAAAGACTGAATATCTCCCATAGCTAAAGCTAAAGAAGCAATGAATTAAATTAAAAGGAAAAAAAAGAAATAACTAATAACAGATTCAACCGTCCATAAAACTAAATATATACATTTTCTAAAAAAAAAAATTTTGCAACAAAAACTCCTTTAGAAAAAGTTCAATCAACCAACAAACAAATTGTTAAGCTATAAAATCCGCAAATAAAACCAAAAACTAAAAAAATGGCTCATAATTTTTTCTTAAATCTAGGAGCTTGTCCTCTCAATAAATATTTCTTTAAATTTGTTTATGATATGGATCAAACTTTCTATCATTAAAAAAACGCATTAATGTCAAAAGAATTGAAGGAATCCGATGGTGGCCACCAAAACTCACCGATGCATCTTTTTCTAGTTTTTTTTTTTTTTAACCATTATTAAAGTGCATCTTCCAGAGGTACATTATTGCTATACATACATAATAAACGTATCACATAGTTAACTAATAAATTAAAGAAACATGATATAATAAACTAAAATCTGATAGTTTATCCGTGTCTCTCCTTTTTCTAGCTTTTATTCTCTCTCTCATATATTATAACTTCTGTCAGTCATAAGCGTGTCATATTCATGGCGTGTGAGTGAGAGGTACCAAAGAGCTCACGGGGAGTTGGATGGAAGCCACCAGACCGAGACGCCCAAATGGTAGCGTCGTTTTCTTTGTTCGTGGGGCCACTTGGAGATCTGAATTTTATTCTATCCATATAGAAAATAAACGTGAGAAAGGTTTAAAAAATCCAATCTTTAATTTATTAGTTAATCCGTGTCTCTTTTGCACACGAGTCTAAAATCTGAACACAATCAAACAAATAGAAATAACTCTTTCATCTGGGATATGATCTTTCATATGCTGAGCGTACTAAAAATGCCCCAGAGCAAAGAACGACTTCCCCGTGAAATAAATACATCAAAATACAACAGCCCTTTGTAAATTACGTAGTCATTCACTGGTAACAAACACGTGGGTGAGCAATTGCGAAGAATTATAATTAAATTCTAGGTGCCACAAATCATACATTGGCATCCAATGTAAGCACAGTCCACACAGACTCAGGCAGACCAATATAAGAGAATTGATCAACAAACAGAGAAAAAAAATCTCATCCGATTCTTAACATTGCTGCAAATGACTACATTAAAAGCACTGATAACAAATTTTTTTTCAAGATTTTAAAAGAATCCTCCTTAAAAAAAATACTAATAATAAAATTTTTCTCAAGATTCTAAAATAATCCTTCTTAAAAAAGCACTGATTAAAAAAAATGATGGAAAAGAGCCAAGCGGAGATCAACCGCTAAGGACCGATAGCAGGCTCCGCTTGATCTCGGCGTACGTGCTCCGCTTGATCTCGGTGTACGGGTGTGAAGACCGCATGCTCCGCGTGGTCGCCGAGGAAATCAAGGGCCAAGGCGAGAGCCGTTTGGACTTCAGATTTGTTTTGCAAGGGGAAAGCAACGCAAAAGAATTTATAAGAGTTCTAAAGTGATTGTGTTTTCCTTTTTTTTATAGGAGAATCGTTTCCGAGTTCTAAAGTGATTAGTGATTGCGTTTTCCTTTTTTTTATAGGAGAATCGTCACTACTAGAGGATTAAGCATTGGCGCAGAAGAAATCGTGCGACCGCTGGAGGCGGTCGCGGAAGCCACTTTTAGCGACCGCTTCAGGCGGTCGCTGTGGCGGTCGCCAATGCTAAAGCATTGGCGCAGAAGAAATCGTGCGACCGTGGTAGGGCGGTCGCGGAAGGCATTTTTAGCGACCGCTTCAGGCGGTCGCTGTGGCGGTCGCAAATGCGCTTTATACATCGGGCCGCTCTTTTCTTTTTCCTTATTTGGCTGGTTCATTTCTTTTCCCCTTCCGAAACCCTAAACCGCCTCCGCTTCCGCCATCAAGACGATCTCGCTTCCGCCATCAAGACGATCTCCGCTTCCGCCATCAAGCCTGGGCTGTATCTTCTTGGAACTCCGGAGGTTTGCCATGGTGAGTGGAGATTTGACGCACCTGAGCCGTGACTGCTGATCAATCGAGGCTTCGCCACTTCCAGCCAAGACTTGGGTACCGGTGGGAGTTAGCGAGGTAGGATTTAAATGCCATTAAATCATCTTTCTCCATGTGAACCTCTGTTCCTCTCTAATATTCATAAATTCATTCTTTAGGACTCTTGTTTAGTTCGATTGGGAGTTAGCAAAAGCCAACTCGAGTGTCAAGTCCTGAATTAGGTCGCTGGCCATCGCCTTCATCGATCGGTCAACTGCCAGGTAATTTTTGGTTCCCCTGTTTTCCCAATAAATATTGGTTGGCAGCATGATAGAAGATATTTTAAGGGGATTATAGCATGGATTTTGATAGCTATAATCTTATCGAACGCATGATCGATTCGCCGTTGGTGTTGTTTGTTTCATTTTTGCTTGGTGATTTTTGTGTTGCTTTATCTCCTTTTTGTGGTTACATTAATAGCATTAATGCCGTGGGCCAAAAATCAGATTTAGATTAGTTTTGTAGTAATTAAATGGTTCTCTATTTTTTAAATTAGTAAGTTATTTTATCAGATTGATTGGTTGAAGGGTTAAGGTTCTGCAATAGGTTGACTTCAAGGATTTGGAGATGAAATCTTAAGTTTCTGCATGGATCTCTGAGCATGAAATCAGTGTGAGGGAAAAAGATGACAATAGGATAAAAATCTGGCAAGGCATACTCTTTAATTTCTTCTAATTGTATTTCCTTTCCCGAGTTCCCAGTGGGAAAACAGATGTTGTATGCAATACTGGTTACTTTATGTGGTTGTGCACAGTTTATGAAACCTCAGGCTTTAAAAAAAGATGTTTCAGTCTTGATTTTGGTAAGGTGAAATTGTCAGTTTTGATTTCAACAGTTCTGCTCTAGTTTCAGAATTTTCAGCCGTAACACTAATACTATAAATCAGCCAGTCACATAAATTGGGAACATTTTGAAATTTATTGTGTTCTTAAAATAAAGAAATGACTAAGGCATTTAACAAATGACCTGTGTATATTTTAGCAGATTTAGCCTTATAATTTGGATTCATCTGAAACTATAAACCTAACTGCTATTTTAGATCGGTTCCCAGTGAAAAATATAATCTCTTCAATAGTGGTTATTTAATGATTCCATTTTTCATGAAATCGATTCCCTTTTTGATTTGAATGTACAAAAATTTGTGAAGCTCAGCAAGTCTGGAAGCATGGGAGAAAATTATTGTGCTCATATCATTGCCAGTAGTTGATACTGGGTCATTCACAGAATTGCTAAACCTTCCCTATTTATCATGAGTTGGTTATGTTGGTTATTCATCTGTATGGGTTTAGTGGTTTCAATGTTTGGGCTGTAACTTCATTCCATGGCAAAACCACAGCTATGCCAACACATATATCAAGGAGTTAGTAGGATGTGAGGTCCTCATCAAGTTTAAAAAAGGCATGACTATTTGTCATATGGAATGGGAAAATTAGATGCCAACACATATATCAAGGAGTTAGTAGGATGTGAGGTTTATAATCATTCATGTTTTAAATTTTGTACTTCAGTATCTACCTCACTAAATAATCAGATGCTATTAATGTTTTGTGGTTACATTAATGACAAATCAGGTTCAGCATCAACAAAAGGCTCTTGTTTGTATGTAAAACCACACACATACACACACATATGAACCAAGGGTTGAGATCCCCTTCATACTGCTCCATACCAGCTGCTACATAAAATACTGGCCATGAGTAAGTAAAGCATGAATGGGGAGATCAAATCTGTTTAATTTTTGTACTCTAGCTTTGCCATCATATAGGTCCATGAAAATGAATGTAGATCAAATCTGTTTAATTATATTTATATTTTATTGATTAATAAATTTAATTTTTTGTTTCAGGTTGATTGACTGGTGCTGCATTGGGACAACTGTTTTCTTTATGTTTTTTTTTGTGAAAATTGTATTAGATTTTTTTTTTTTTTTGGATTGTAAATCAAAGACGTTGCAGATTTATTAATATAAATAAATTATTTTTTTTTAGTTTATACTTTTATTGTGTGTGTGTACAATTTAATTTTAATATTTAGTTTATATAATTTGTAAAACAGGTACAGGTACCCAAACAAAAAAAAAAATCAATAACCAAAAACAAAATGAATTAAAAAAATAACAAAAATTACTATTAGCGACCGCCTAGGCGGTCGCTAATAGTCAGAAAATAGCAAAAAAAAATTATAGTATTAGCGACCGCCTAGGCGGTCGCTAATAGTCAGAAAATAGCAAAAAAAAATTTATAGTATTAGCGACCGCCTAGGCGGTCGCTAATAGTCAGAAAATAGCAAAAAAAAAAATAAAAAATATATAGTATTAGCGACCGCCTAGGCGGTCGCTAAAGGCCTTCAGGCGGTCGCTAATAATAAAATTTTGTGCTCCGTCAATCGGTCGCCCAAGCGGTCGCCAATACTATAGCGACCGCCATTGGCGGTCGCTAAAAGTCTTTAGCGACGAGTTTCTGGCGGCCAGCACGTGGCGGTCGCTAAACGGTCGCTAAAAACTATTAGCGACCGCTTTTTAACTTTTAGCGACCGCCATAGGCGGTCGCTAAAAATTCTTCTTCTACTAGTGCGTTTCCGAGTTCTAAAGGGATTGCATTTCCTTTTTTTTTATAAGAGAATCATTTCCGAGTTCTAAAGAGATTGCGTTTTCCCTTTTTTAAGAGGGATGCCCATGCGTGTGGCCTAAGTCCCGCAAGCTCAATCGCTCTCGTGCTGGTTGTCCGAGCGTTGTTACATTGATGCATCCGTTCTTTTATTATATTTATCCCTACGCTAACGAGGGATAACAGTCTCTCCGTCTCCAGTTTGGATTAGGATTACTGCATTAATTTATTAATTTATGGTGCTTAGTAACCTTCCTTTTAAAGTTTCTTTTTTTTCCTTCTTATTTTATTAAATGCCTCCTAACCTTCATAAATTTTTTTTCTTTCTTATTCTTTGTGGAAGCCTGAGTATGCCTTATAAATAAAACCCTTATTTAGAAATAAAGTTTTGTTGAGGGGTAAAATCATCATTGCATAAATAATCATGCAAGGGGGTTAGGATCAACCCTAACTCCCACATGCTGAACAATACCCGCTAGAGACAAGTCAGCCTCAGTAAATCGGAGCGCCTTAGCCCCTCACCAAGCCAAAGATTCCTGAGGCGCGAATCACATCCCTCGGCCTCAGCCGAGCTATGTCATCTCTCGGCCTCAGCCGAGCTATATCGTCTCTCGGCCTCAGTCGAGCTATATCATCTCTCGGCCTCAGCCGAGCCATATCGTCTCTCTCGGCCCCGATCGAGCTATCCGACTGTGCCTCGTTAGACGAATCATTATTATGCCCCGGCTAGACCCGGGCACTCAAGGACCTCTGCGGAATTCGGTGCGAAAGAGTTCAAATTCATAAGATTCCAAACAGAAATCATATCTGAGAGTGGCCTAGAGCCCTGGAGCCTATAAACTCGCCAAATCTCGAGACATCAACCAGCTCTCCCAGTCGTCGATCCTCTAACCAACAAGATGCGAATCTTACTGACCTCATAACAAACTAGATTCAAATCCTAACAACTTTTGGACCCATGACGCCCCCAGGGAATCAAGTGATCCTCTATAAATAAAGTCATCTGCCGACTCCTCAGGTATGTGCACTTGCTCACTGGCACACTCCCCTTCTGCCTTGGCTTCCCCCATTTTCCACCATTAGCGCTCCACTCAGAGCTCTCGAAAGGCCACCCTTGGAGAGACTCTTCGGCGAGAGCCTTCTCCTCTTGTTTGTTGATTACCGATCCCCGCTGACTTGAGCGTCGGACGGTCTTCCATGGAGGACCACCCCCAACACCTCTCCCGTGAGGACTGTTTTGCAGGTCTGCCCAGGAGGGAGCCCATCCTAGAGCCCGATCGTGCCCGAGTCGGAGGACAGATTTTAGCAGCAACAAATTGGTGCTAGAGGAAGGGCCTCAGCTCCCATAAACTTGTGATTCAGGAGACAAGGATCTCGATCTGAAAGAGAACTCCTCCCATGGCCAACCGAAGAAAGGCTACCTCCGAAGCCCGGGCTCAGGTCACCTTCCAAAGACCTGATCCGATAAGCAGTGTAGCACCACCACCGCCGCCAGTTGAGATTCCATCGCCACCGGTGACCCCAGTGACCCAGGACTAGTTTGCTTCACTGGTCCAGCAAGTCCAAGCTCTAACCCACTTGATTCAGGGGCACTTTGAAGCTCCCCGACCAGCCGCTCCTGCCCCGCATCCTCCTGAGGAGAATGCAGCCCTCGCTCATCCGACGATCTCCTCCTCCGGCCCACATGGGGTTGCAGACCCCCCTCGCCGCCCTAGGGAAGCTGAGCCAGCCCCCCAAGGGGGCCGTGGCAAAGATCTTCCTCGATCTTGGTGGGCCTGATCCCTCTCTCCTATGTTCTCCCGCCACAACTCGACACCATCTCATTTCTCTCCTCGTCTGGCCCCTCCTGTTGTGCCTGAGGAGATCCACCAAAAACTCTGGGAGATGCACCAGGAGTTAGATGCCGCCAAGCAGGCCCATCCGCTCCACCATCAGACGGAGTAGGGCATTCCCTTTTCCAAGGGAATCATGGAGGAAGTGATTCCCTCCCATGTGAAGCTGCTAGCCATCGAGCCCTATCATGGGGCCTCCGATCCCGATGACCACCTTAGCAGCTTCAGATCGATCATGATGTTCCACGGGGCATCAGATGCGATCCTCTGCCGCACCTTCCCCTTCACCCTCAGGGGATCCGCTCGAACCTGGTTCAATGCTTTAAAACCAGGTTCCATTAGTTCATTCGATGAGCTGAGCCGCCTCTTCATCAGCCAGTTCGTCAGCAGCCATTGTCACCGATGGAGATCCGACTCCCTCTTTATTTTAACACGGCCATGTTGGAAGTGGACCACCTTAATCATGAGGTGGCCATGTCTGCCCTAGCAAGCAGAGTATTGAAGGAGAGTGACTTTTACCTGGCGCTGGAGGTCAACTATCCTCAGAACCTCTACGACATGATGGCTTTGGCAGACAAATATGCCAGAGTCAAAGAATCACGGAGAGCTGCCCGTACCGAGTTGACAAGGAAAAAGGAGCCCAAGGGCTCGGACAAGCACCGATCTGCCCACCAGCCAAGTCCGCCTTGCCGCCAAAGGGTTCCTCTGCCCCTACCGAGGAACCACACTTGGAGCTCGCCAAGGAGGTTCAATCGATTCACTCCGCTCACTGCTACAAGGGCAGAGATCCTCATGGCGATAGAGCGCCAGTTCCCCCGACCACCTCCTCTCCGAGGGAATGCTGCCCGAAGAGATCCCATCAAATACTACCGCTACCATCGGGATCATGGCCACGATACTGAGGAGTGCTGGCAGCTGAAGAACGAGATCGAAAGGCTCATCCAGCGGGGTAAGCTAGACCAATTCAGGAGAGCACCTGAGCCAAGGAACAGGGGCGATCGTCAACCTAAGCCTCAGCAACCTCCTCCTCCAAATCCTTGGTCGCTGGTCACATTAATGTGATCGAGGCAGTTGGCAGTCTGTCAAGTGGGCGGAACGATGAAGAAGGTTCGGCGCCAAAGAAAGCGCGAACAAATGAGCTCTCCTTCTCTGACAGCGACCTCCAAAAAATACAGTTCCCGCATGACGATACCTTGGTTGTATCCCTTAATCTGAACAACTATGATGTAGATCAAATCCTTATTGATGGTAGAAGCTCCGTCAATATTTTGTATCTTGATGTGTTTTTGAAGATAAAACTGCTTATGGAGAATCTCCGAGCCGTGGACTCCACCCTAATGGGGTTCACCAGTGATGTTATTGATAGAGATATAGATTAAAAGATATGCTTTATGTTATGTCTTTATATTTTAATGAGAATTCATTTTGAGCAATGTATGCCATTTATTATATATGTGCATGTGTCTAGTATTTACAAAGAGTATTTGATCTAGTGTGTAGAGTACGGCTTACACACAGAAGACTAGATCATCGGTTCTTTTGGAATACAAGTTTATTGTTCACAGTTTTAGATGAAATTGGACACACAATCAGTAGAACTGTAGCACAAATTTTTAGTAGGTTTATCTTGACTACGAGGAATGGTTTATTCTAACTATTTGTGCTAGTACACTTTGTGTGTATTGAACAGGACCCAGTTGAGTTAATTATTTTATACTGACTTTATAAAATAATTAAACCTCATGAATATTATGATTACTTATGCTCTTAATCCGAATTCTATTTCTAGACACGTGTATGTAGTGATTATTGCTTTGATTACACATAGAGTGAGATTCTATATGAGTCAATAAACTCAGTGGGTTGGGCAATAACATTATATATATGGTGAATATTAATAGTTAAAGAAAACCATATCCTGATAAAGTGGATTGATGATATCCCCTTGAGGAAGCTTATAAGTTTTGATTATATCAAATCTTGCAAGTGGATTTTGAATCCGATACATCAAATAAGTTAAGTGGATAGGTCTTAACGATAATAAAAGCCAATTAAATTATATTGTCAGTAATTAAATTTAATTGATGGATATCTGTAATCTTAATGTGGGGAGATAATAAGTATTTAATATTAAAGGCTCAAAAATATAAATTCGAATATGATTAGGAGTACAATTATAATTCTTTAGTGGACTGAATTGTAATTTACGTAATTGAATCCTAACCCGGTAGGATTGGGAGATTTAATTACGTAGGAAGTCCTTTTCATATTTGCCTATTGGTCCCTGTTGTAGCCCTATAAATACCCTCTCAGTTGGTTGCTAGGGTGAACATTTTTTTGGAGAAAGAAAAACAAGAAACCCTAGGACGGCCAAGAGATCCCACCATCTTGTGAGAGAAAGAAGGTATTTTCGAAAATACGGCGGAAGGCTAAAGGTTGAGGTTGAGCAATCGAATCAAAGTGATCAAAAGTTTAAATCTGAAGGTATGATCTTGTACTCATAGATTATAACGGTAAAAGTTTTTTTTGTATTACTCATATACGCTATAGCCGTGATCTTGAGGGTATTTCGCATTCCCCAACAGTGGTATCAGAGCCACGACTGATACTGTATATGAATAATACGGCCATGTTCTCCATTAATCGGAATATGCATGCGTAGGATAGATCGTGCTTGCTGCTAACGTTGTTTTGAAGGTTTCTATCCTGTTATTATGGTCACATGAATGTATGTGTTTTGATTTAATATTACTTAGATCTGTTTTGTATACTCTGGTTTAAGAAGGCGTAGGATCATTGTAATATTTCATAGCATATATGCTCTGATTTTTTGAGAGCTTTATGATTGTAAATACGTAGCATGTGAACTCCTAGATGGAGGCATAGGATTTATGTAATCTGGTGCGGCTCTGATGGAGGAAGAAGACCTGCTGCAAAAAGCAGGATAGGATTCTAAGGAGAATCCATTGCATGATAGGATTCTAAGGAGAATCCGTTGCAGGATATGATTCTAAGGAGAATCCGTTGCAGGATCAGATTCTGAAGGTCGATCCCTGCTGGGGGCCAGCCCCTAGACCCCCGTATGCGAAGCGGCAAATCGTCGAGCAAAGTAGCAATCATGATGCAACGGGGATCTTCATCTGCGTGAAGAATTTTGACCATAATAACAGGGATTTTATTTATCTTGTTTATATTGGTTATGTTGCATACTTGATTATTTATCTTTTTGTTCTTATGTCTATAACTAGGAGAACATGGTTAATTGGATAATCACTTGCTGTTTGTGTTTTGATATATTTGAAATTCCAAGACTAGTGTGAACATGGGCAACTAGAGAGTAAAATTATTCCCAATTTTAATTTATTTTTTTTTAAATTAAGGGAATTAAGAGTTTTATTTGTTGCATATATATATATCGACCACTACTATGGAATTTTGAATTTATAAGATAATCAAACACAAGTTTTATAACCCTCAAATATTATTTAAATAACTAAGTGGGAGAGGTATTTAATCACATTTAAATCCTATGATCCCATCACTTGTTTATTGGTGAGGTGGTTAATTTCACATGTTGGCATTAGTGCTTTCCTCCCCATAGGATGAAATTGATTGCCAGCTCACCAAGAATAATCCCTAATAATTGTTAATGTTGGATTACCTCTCTATCTGAGGGATCCACCATGGGACAATGGATCTAGGATTGAGTGATGGTATACACTTAGGTATAAATATTAGTATCCTTCCCATCGGAGTCACTGCAAATATTTATATGACCAAATTTAGCCAGCTAATTAATTTTACTTGGTATGTTATCTTTTACCTAGATAGTAAAATTAATAGGTTTTATCTGTCTAGATAAATGATGAGTAGTAGACGTCCTTCCATCGAGGCATATTATTCAAAATGTACTAGGCTGCTGGCAAATTCTTTTATTTTGTAGTGGTTGAGGGGCCCTACTTATAATTTTGAATTTAAAGTTTATTGCTCATTATATCTTATTTATATATGAATGATTCTCAGGATTAAAATGTCTTCTTTCAATTCACTTGCTGTGATACTCAAAAAAACAAATTGACTGGTCCTAATTACATTGATTGGAAAAGAAACCTGGATATAGTGTTAACTGCAGAAGGGTACAAGTATGTGCTCACTCAGGTCTATCCCGCAGAACCTGGTGAAGGGGCTTCAGATGAGGAGTCCCAAGCTTACTGGAAGTGAATTAAGGCTGATGAGACGGCGCGGTGTTACATATTGGCATCTATGTCAAATGTTCTGCAACATCAACATCAATCTATGCCCTCTACCTATGACATGATGTTCAACCTCAAAGAAATGTTTGGGGATCAGAGTCGGGCGGCTAGGCAGACTACGATGAAAGAACTGATGAACACTAATATGGCTGAAGGAACTCCTGTCAGGGATCATGTTCTAAAGATGATTAGTCTTTTGAATGAACTGGAGATCCTTGGAACAGAGATGGATGGGGAAACCCAAGTTGATATCATTCTCCAGTCCCTACCTGCTTCTTTTAAGCAGTTTTGCCTAAATTATACTATGAACAAAATGAGTTTTTCACTGGAAGAGCTACTTAAAGAACTTCAGGTAGCAGAGAGTTTCATTAAGAAGCCTGCAGTTGCTATGGTTACTGAAAAAGGTTCTTCTTCGAAGTCTCATGCTAAGAAGAAGAAAAAGGTTTAGAAAAAGAAACAGCATCAGGCCCCACAGCTCAATGGGGAAATAAAAAAGAAGGGAAAGTGCTTCGTCTGCAAGCAGCCAGGTCACTGGAAGCAGCAATATCTAGTTTGGCTTGCCAGGAAATAGGCTAGAGATATATCTCATTCACTTAGTTGAAACTTGTTTAGTGGTGTTATCTACCAATGGCTGGTGTGTAGATACGGGAGCCACTAATCATGTTTGCAATTCTTTGCAGGGGTTCCAGCAGACCTGACGGCTAAGTGATGGGGAGATTTACATATTTCTGGGAGATGGCACGAGAGTGTCAGTAGTTGCAGTGGGAGATTTTAGCTTGTTTTTTAGTAGAAATAGGATTTTAATATTAAAGGACTATTTTTTTGTACCTTCACTTAGAAGGAATTTAATTTCAGTTTCTAAGTTAGTTGATGATGGATATTCAGTTTATTTTAATGACTCCGTTGTTATTAAGAAAAATAAACGTTTTATCTGTTTTGGTACATGGGTGGATGGTCTTTATATTATTAATCTTGTTTCTCTTACTGTGCAACTAAATGAAGTGAATAATTATAATAGACCATGTAAGAGAAAACATCCTTCTAAACTGAATCAAACTTATCTTTGGCACTTGCACCTAGGTCATATAAATCTAAGACGGATTTCTAGACTGGTTCAAGATGGACCATTAGGTTCATTGGAAGTAGAGGCACTATCGGTTTGTGAATCTTGCTTAGAAGGAAAAATGACCAAGCGGCCATTCTCGGCCAAAGGCAATAGAGCTAAGAAGATATTAGAATTGGTTCACTCTGATTTGTGTGGCCCAATGAACATCCAAGCTAGAGGTGGTTTTGAGTACTTTGTCACTTTTATTGATGATTACTCAAGATATGGGTATATTTATCTGATGCGTCGTAAGTCTGAATGCTTTAAAAAATTTAAAATTTTTAAGGTAGAAATGGAGAACCATCATGGTAAAAATATCAAGACACTACGATCCGATCGTGGTGGCGAGTACCTCTTAGGGGAGTTCACAGATTACTTATTAGATGCTGGGATTGAATCCCAGTTATCTGCACCTGGTACGCCACAGCAAAATGGTGTAGCTGAAAGAAGGAATATGACTCTTATGGATATGGTTAGATCTATGATGAGTTATTCAGACTTACCTATTTTGTTTTGGGGATATGCATTAGAGACAGCTGCATATATTCTTAACTTGGTACCATCTAAGTCAGTACCTAAGACACCCACAGAACTGTGGACTGGGCGCAAGCCTAGTCTAAGACATGTTCGGGTTTGGGGTTGTCCAGCACATGTACTAAAAGGCAAACCAGATAAGTTGGAATCAAGGACAGATGTATGCTTCTTTATTGGATATCCTAAAGGAACAAAAGGTGGTTTATTTTATTGTCCTAAGGATCAGAAGGTCATTGTTAGCACCAATGCCCGATTCTTAGAGGAGGACTATATTATAGACCACAAACCCAGAAGTAAAATTGCTCTAGAAGAGTTGAGAGGCGATAAAACTAGACTGGCTCCTTTAATACCAATGGTACAAGCAGAAACACCACAAAAAGTGGGTTCCCAAACTTCCCATTAACTCTTCGTAGTGGGAGAAGTATAGTAACACGAACTGACCCTGAACTGGTACAAAAGGATACCATTTATGCACCAGTTTCAGAACCAGTGCAGGTTGATAGAGCACAAGGATCAGAGTCAGATCGTATTACTACAAGCACATACAATCAGGTTGTGCCTCGTCGTAGTGGGAGGGTTGTAAATCCACCTGAACGGTATATGTTCCTTGGAGAGTCATATGACAGAATCTCTGATGAACTGGATACTGAACCCAGTAGCTACAATAAAGCATTACAGGATAAAGATGCAACTCTTTGGCAAAATGCTATGAAATTAGAGATAGAGTCTATGCACTTTAATCAGGTCTGGGATCTTGTAGAACCACCCGAAGGAGTAAAACCCATCGGATGCAAGTGGATCTATAAGAAGAAGAGAGGAGCAGACGGGAAGGTGGAAACCTTCAAGGCTAGGCTAGTTGCAAAAGGTTTTACTCAGAAAGATGGGATTGACTATGAGGAAACCTTTTCACCAGCAGCTATGCTTAAGTCTATCGGATTCTCTTATCCATTGCAGCTCATTTTGATTACGAAGTTTGGCAAATGGATGTCAAGACAGCTTTCCTTAATGGAAATCTTGACGAGTGCATTTACATGGTGCAACCAGACGGTTTTATAGTAAAATGCTAGGAGCACTTGGTGTGCAAGCTTAAGAGGTCCATTTATGGACTTAAGCAGGCATCTAGATCTTGGAATACTCGTTTTGATCAAACTATTAAATCTTATGGTTTTGATCAAAGTCCTGACGAGTCATGTGTGTACAAGAAGCATAATGGAAAAACTTTGGTGTTTCTGGTGCTATATATGGACGACATCTAATTTATTATTGGAAATAATATGGGAGTGTTATCTTCGGTCAAGGTATGGTTATCTGGCTAATTTGATATGAAGGACTTAGAAGAAGCAAGTCACATCCTAGGGATCAAGCTTTTGCGAGATCACAAGCAAAGGATGATATGCTTATCTCAAGCCACTTATATCGATAAAATTCTCACCCAATTTGGTATGAATAATTCCAAGAAAGGATTTCTTCCTTTCAGACATGGAATTTCTCTATCTAAGGATCAGTGTCCTAAGACACCTGAAGAGATAGAAAGTATGAAGGTAGTTCCTTATGCTTTTGCAGTAGGAAGCCTAATGTATGCTATGCTATGTACTAGACCTGATATCTGCTTTGCCGTAGGCATGGTTAGCAGATTTCAGTCTAACCCTGGGCGAGAACATTGGACTGCAGTAAAATATATAATTAAGTACCTGAAAAGGACTAAAGATTATATGTTAGTTTACCAAGCAGATAGTCTTATGCCTATAGGATATACAGATTCGGACTTCCAATCAGATAATGAATCTAGGAAATCAACCTCAGGATATGTGTTCACTTTGTGTGGTGGAGCCATTAGTTGGAGGAGTGTGAAGCAAACTTGTGTTGCTGACTCTACCATGGAA
Organism: Calamus simplicifolius; assembly: GCA_900491605.1. Taxonomy (NCBI): domain Eukaryota; kingdom Viridiplantae; phylum Streptophyta; class Magnoliopsida; order Arecales; family Arecaceae; genus Calamus; species Calamus simplicifolius. The sequence continues at coordinate 25,596 of UESW01003529.1, forward strand.
GCTGAGTATGTGGCTGCATCTGAGGCTGCAAAAGAGGCTGTTTGGCTTAGAAACTTTCTTTTGGATCTTAGTGTGATACCTTCAGTGCAATTACCTATTACACTTTATTGTGATAATAGTGGGGCAGTTGCTAATTCGAAAGAACCCAGGACCCATAAGAAAACTAAACACATTGAGCGTAAGTATCACCTGATACGTGAAATCGTGCAAAGAGGTGACGTGCTGGTGACCAAGGTTACATTTGAGGACAACCTGGCAGACCCTTTTACAAAGAGTTTAACTTTGAAAGTTTTTGATAGACATGTAGAGGGCATGGGAGTTAGATGTGTACAAGCATTGCTTTGAGTTTAAGTGGGAGATTGATAGAGATATAAACTAAAAGATATGCTTTATGTTATGTCTTTATATTTTAATGAGAATTCATTTTGAGCAATGTATGCCATTTATTAATATGTGCATGTGTCTAGTATTTACAAAGAGTATTTGATCTAGTGTGTAGAGTACAGCTTATACACAGAAGACTAGATCATCGGTTCTTTTGGAATACAAGTTTATTGTTCACAGTTTTAGATGGAATTGGACACACCATCAGTAGAACTGTAGCACAAATTTTTAGTAGGTCTGTCTTGACTACGGGGAATGGTTTATTCTAACTATTTGTGCTAGTACACTTTGTGTGTATTGAACAGGACCCAGTTGAGTTAATTATTTTATACTGACTTTATAAAATAATTAAACCTCATGAATATTATGATTACTTATGCTCTTAATCCGAATTCTATTTCTAGATACGTGTATGTAGTGATTATTGCTTTGATTACACATAGAGTGAGATTCTATATGAGTCAATAAACTCAGTGGGTGGGCAATAACATTATATATATAGTGAATATTAATAGTTGAAGGAAACCACATCCTGATACAGTGGATTGATGATATCCCCTTGAGGAAGATTATAAGTTTTGATTGTATCAAATCTTGCAAGTGGATTTTGAATCCGATACATCAAATAAGTTAAGTGGATAGGTCTCAAGGATAATAAAAGCCAATTAAATTATATTGTCAGTAATTAAATTTAATTGGTGGATATCTGTAATCTTAACATGGGAGATAATAAGTATTTAATATTAAAGGCTCGAAAATATAAATTTGAATATGATTAGGAGTACAATTATAATTCTTTAGTAGAATGAATTGTAATTTACGTAATTGAATCCTAACCCGGGTAGGATTGGAAGATTTAATTACGTAGGAAGTCCTTTTCATATTTGCCTATTGGTCCCTGTTGTAGCCCTATAAATACCCTCTCAGTTGGTTTCTAGGGTGAACGTTTTTTTGGAGAAAGAAAAACAAGAAACCCTAGGACGGCCAAGAGATCCCACCATCTTGTGAGAGAAAGAAGGTATTTTCGAGAATACGGTGGAAGGCTAAAGGTTGAGGTCGAGCAATCGAATTAAAGTGATCGAAAGTTCAAATCTGAAGGTATGATCTTGTACTCATAGATTAAAATGGTAAAAGTTTTTTTTTTGTATTACTCATATACACTATAGCCGTGATCTTGGGGGTATTCGGCGTTCCCCAACAGTTATCACCCCGGAAGGTGTCGTGACCTTGACGGTCCGTGCAGGAGCTTGGCCTTATGTTGCCATGGTCCACACAGATTTTCTGGTGACCAAACTTTGGTCACCCTACAATGCAATTTTTAGGAGACTTGGCCTGATGTCCCTTAGAGCTGCTATCTCCATCCCGCACCTAGCAATGAAGTTCCCTACCGGATGGGGAGTGGGAGTAGTTCGAGAAAACCAAGCTGGCTCGGCAATGTTTTGTCACGAGCCTTCAGTCCAGAATTCCCGAGGTTGACGGGCTAGACGCCCGCGAGGATTTCGCCGAGCAACGGGGAGAACCGGTGGAAGAGCTGGAAGAAGTACCGCTGGACGTAGCTCGGCCCGACCGAACCACAAAGATCGGGTCGCTGCTTGAGGGAGCCTCGTCGCGAGCTAATCAGATTCCTCCAAAGCAACGCGGACATCTTCGCCTGGACCGCCTCCGACATGCCAGGAATTAGCCCCGAAGTCCTCGTCCATCGTCTCAATGTGGACGAGATGCACAGGCCCGTTAAGCAGAAAAAGAGAAGCTTCGCCCCAGAGCGGCAAAAGGCCATTGAAGAGGAGGTCGACAAACTCATCAAAGCCAACTTTGTCCGAGAGGTAAACTACCCCAGTTGGCTGTCAAACGTCGTCATGGTAAGAAGTCGAATGGCAAATGGAGGATCTGCATCGACTTCACCGATCTCAACAAGGCATGCCCGAAGGACAGCTTCCCTCTCCCTCGGATCGACCAGCTTGTGGATGCCACCTCGGGCCACCAAATGCTGTCATTCATGGATGCCTATTCGGGCTACAATCAGATCCGGATGGCCCCCGAGGATGAAGAAAAGACAGCCTTCATAACCGACCGAGGTACCTACTGTTACCGAGTTATGCCTTTCGGTCTTAAAAATGCAGGAGCGACCTACCAGCGCCTGGTCAACAAGGTGTTCAAGGAGCAAATCGGCCGGAACATGGAGGTGTATGTGGATGATATGCTGGTCAAAAGCAAGGAAGCGCTGCGGCATGTTGAGGACCTCGCGGAGAGCTTCGCCACGCTGCGCAAGTATGGAATGAAGCTCAACCCAACCAAGTGCGCCTTCGGCGTCAATTCTGGGAAGTTCCTCGGATTCATGGTCTCCCAGCGCGGCATTGAGGCTAACCCTCAGAAGATCCAAGCTCTCCAACAAATGGCGCCCCCAGCGTCCATTAAAGATGTCCAGCGCCTAACCGGGAGAATAGCGGCCCTTAACCGCTTCGTAGCTCGGTCAGCCGAGAGGTGCCTCCCCTTCTTCAAAACCCTCCGATCGGCCAAGAATTTCCAATGGACTCCTGAATGCCAGAAATCATTTGAAGATCTCAAGAAGTACCTCGGCTCGCCTCCGCTTCTTAGTAGTCCGGTCCCGGGGAGACTCTGTTTCTGTACTGGCCGTTTCCGAGGGAGCAGTTTGTTCGGTACTGGTCAAGCAAGAAGGCAAGATCCAAAGACCGATCTACTATGTGAGTAGGCTGCTCCGCGACGCGGAGACGAGGTACACCAGGATCGAGAAAATAGTGCTTGCCTTGATTACCTCGGTCCGGAAGCTGCGACCATATTTCCAAGCACATTCAGTGACGGTCCTGACCGATCAACCCATCAAAGCGGTGGTCCACCGTCCAGAAACATCAGGGAGGATGACCAAATGGGCCGTCGAACTAAGCGAGCACGACATACAATTTCAACCTCGCCCGGCCATCAAAGCTCAAGTGCTGGCCGACTTCCTCCTTGAGTGCACCATCCCGGAAGACGGCTCTACCCCAAAAAGTCCCGAAGGACCAAAACCTGAAGCTCGGTGGCTCCTTCACGTCGATGGGTCGTCCAACGCCCATCATTCCGGCGCTGGTTTGGTTCTCACCAGCCCGGAGGGGATGATCTTCGAATACGGCGTCCGATTCTCCTTCCCGGCCTCCAACAACGAAGCCGAGTATGAGGCCCTGTTAGCCGGTCTCCGGATCGCCCGCAACCTGAAGGTGGAAAAGATTAGCGCCTTCACCGACTCTCAGCTGGTGGCCGGCCACGTGCGAGGGGAGTTTGAAGCCCGAGAACCCAATATGGTTCGGTATCTCCAAGAGGTGCGCGGCCTACTTCCTCACTTTTCAGAGTTTGAAATCATTCAAATTCCTAGATCGGAAAACGCCCGTGCCGACCTACTCTCCCGATTGGCAACCACGGAGACGATGGATGCTGAACAAAAATTCCATCTGGAGACTCTGGAGAAGCCGAGTATCATGGAAGCTGACCGGGTGATGCAAATCGAGACCGAACCATCCTGGTTCGACCCTATCCTCAGCTATCTTAAAGAAGGGTCGCTCCCGTCCGACCGAAGGGAGGCCAGGAAATTGAAGCTGCAGGCGACCCACTATGTATTGATCGACAGCCAGCTTTACAAGCGGTCTTTCTCCATGCCGCTGCTCAGATGCCTCCGCCCATCCGAGGCGGACTACGCTCTACGGGAGGTACATGAAGGGATCTGCGGCAACCATCTGGGAGGCCGGTCCCTGTGTCACAAAGTGCTACGGCAAGGCTATTATTGGCCGACCATGCAGAAAGATGCGGACGATCTAGTCCGAGCCTGTGACGCCTGCAGAGGCATTCGAGCATCCAGAGGCTCCCCTCCGCCGAGCTAGTTTCCATATCCTCCGCTTGGCCCTTTGCCAAATGGGGGATGGACATCCTCGGCCCATTCCCGTTGGCGACGGGACAGCGAAAATTCTTATTTGTCGCCATTGACTACTTCACCAAATGGGTTGAAGCGGAAGCCGTTGCCCAAATCACCGAAGCCCGGGCCAGAGACTTTGTGTGGAGGTCCATCATCTGCCGGTTCGGCCTCCCCCACACCATAATCACCGATAACGGCAAACAGTTCGACAATTCCAAATTCCGCCAATTCTGCGAAGAGCATGGAATCGTCACCACCTTACTTCGGTCGGACACCCTCAAGCCAACGGAGCGGCCGAGGTAACCAACAGGACTCTCCTCCAAGGAATCAAAGCTCGCCTCTCTAGAGCCCAAGGCAGGTGGGCAGATGAGCTGCACCATGTCTTGTGGGCCTATCGCACCACTCCGAGAATCCCAACGGGCGAGACCCCATTCCGAATGGCTTTCGGTACGGAGGCCGTCATCCCTGTGGAAGTGGGCCTCCCATCTTTGCGGGTGGAGAATTACTCGGAAGAAGCCAGCAACGAGCAACTCCGCACCAACCTCGACTTGGTGGAGGAGTCAGAGAGAAGGCCCGAATCAGGACGGCCGCCTATCAACAGAGGGTGGCTCGGTACCATGCCTCCAGAGTTAAGGGGAAGACTTTCCTTCCTGGCGACCTTGTCCTCCGGAAAGCCTCTGTATCCAAACCGCTGGAGCAAGGAAAGCTGGCGCCGAACTGGGAAGGCCCGTACCAAGTCACGGAGGTCATTGGGCCAGGAACCTACAGCTTGCAGGACCTCGAAGGGAAATCCGTCCCCCGAACGTGGAACTCGGACAACCTCCGCAAATACTATCAATAGAGTACGCTCTCTATAGACTTGCCCCATTTACCTTTGCCATCTTGGATTTCTATCATCCGCGGCACGACCGCTAGCTATCTGCGTAATAGAAAACAGATGAAAATCCATTCTCGGCAACCTTGGCAGAGCCAAATCTCCGAACCTCGGCAGGGCCGAGCCTCGAGTTAAATCTCTGAACCTCGGCAGGGCCGAGCCTCGAATCAATTCTCCGTACCTTGGCAGGGCCAAGTAAATGTCAAAGATACTTCGTTCGGATTCGGGCAGCTTACAAGCCCCGGCCGAACCAAATGTCAAAGATACTTCGTTCAGATTCGGGCAGCTTACAAGCCCTGACCGAACCAAATGTCAAAGATACTTCATTCGGATTCGGGCAGCTTACAAGCCCTGGCCGAACCAAACGTCAAAGATACTTCATTCGGATTCGAGCAGCTTACAAGCCCCGGCCGAACCAATCGTCAAAGATACTTGGTTCGGATTCGGACAGCTTACAAGCCCCGGCCGAACCAAACGTCAAAGATACTTCGTTCGGATTCGGGCAGCTTATAAGCCCCGGTTAGACCAAATGGTCTCCAAAACATCGTTCAAATTTAGGCAGGATACAAGCCCCGACCGGATCGAATGATGGAGAAACTTTGTCCATGGTTCGGGTAGCTTACAAGCCTCGACCAAAACCGAAATGCGTTACTTGTTAAAAGCCTCGACCAGAGCCGAAGAGCGTCACTTATCAAAAATCTCGGCCAAGGCCGAGTGATAAGAATAAACATTTGGAGATAACAACGGACACAAAAGTTGCAGAAATCCTCTTTTTCATTCATCACAAAAAGGGCAAAAAAGAAAGAAAAAGATACATGAGCCCTCACTGGGCCTTATCATCTTCTCCGAGAGCCACCGAGCCCTCCCCATGCCAAGCTGACTCGGCGACCTTTCGTCAAAGGGATGCTACTTCCCCCTCCAGCCGGTCGTTGGCACGGCAAAGAAGCTCGACTTCCCTTATAGAAACGGCCAGATATTGTTCGGCCGCCTTCAGGAGCCGCTCGTGATCCGCGAGCATTGATGCCAGGGCCTCCCCGTCGACGGTTACTGTAACGCGGCTCCCTGGGACCCCTCATGGCCATTAGGGCCGCTGCTCGGTGCCACAGTTGATCGCCCCTCACCTCCAGACGCCATCTCAGAACCCAAGAAATCTTGGGAGATCGACTGAAGAGATAACTAACAGAGGCATCCTTCTCATCCGTATTTAAACAGCTGCTGGTGAATATTTCGATCGTTCAAGCCATTAATCTCAGCCCGTGGAAAATTGCCATGCGTCACCACCTCAGTGGGCGCTCGCGGGAAATGAAGAGTCCCGCCCCTCATCGAAGAGGATCATTAATAATGTTGAGGCGCTCAAGAGCTCCCTTCTCGGGACTAGACTCCCTCCGATCTGTCGGACCATTTTTGAAGTAAATATCCTCGAAAGTCTGCCAGACTTCCTCGAATCAGGTATCCTCGAAAAAATGCAGAGGAAAGAATGTATCAGTGGCCAACACTTGAGCAACATAGCTCGCCCTCTCCGAGAGTGGCCGATTTACAGGCTTCAGGCACCCCCTCCATCGCTCGGGTAGCCCCCATCCTCTTTGGCCGTCCGCACCTGAATCCACAGTTGCAGTAAGGACCAAGTAAACTATCAAAAATCCTTGGCAACAATTGAGCGATATTCTGAAATCTCGGCAACGATCGAGCGATATTCTGAATCCTTGGCAACAACCAAGCGATATTTCGAAGCACCGACTACAACCAAGTGATTATCTAAAACCTTGGCCAAGTCAAATGGCATACTCTTAAAAAGTTATCTAAAGCTCTGGTCTAGACGAGTAATCTCTCAAACTCTCTGACGCAACTAAGACGTCCTATGATACTTCGGCAGAAGTAAGCAACCTCCTTCTACTCAACCGAAAAGACATACGAGCTATCCCTTTCCGAAGAAATACCTGCTTCATTCTACAAATAGGATCATGCTTGCCGCATGAGTCCCCGGAACCGCCCAGGCCACCTCTGACCCGAACAGGGACAAATTTCCTTCACTGAGGACGAACATTGGTCTTAGCAAAACAAGGTAGCAAGAACGCTGCCGAAATATGCCATGACCCAAAAACATGATATGGGAGTAGTAACTCTCAAGCACAATCACATCGAAAAAGAAGCAGGTGCTAAAAGAAGAAAGAATAAAAGCTTCTTTATTTCTTTACCAATGAAAGGGATTACAACCTCCAAAGAGGCGTTACAAGTGCATCATAGCACAAGAAATAAAGACGAACAAATGGCTCGGCCTGACTGTTGCGACCAGCTTCAGTTAATAATGATATCTCGGCGTCCGACCCAAGATATCAGAGAAATCAGAATGAGTGGATGAGCCCTATTGAGCAAGGCAACCCATCCACCGATCCCTCGGATGGATATGTTGGAGGATCATAACTAGGTCAAAATACCTGATGATCCTTACACCAGGCCGGATGTTAGTCTGCTAGTCACCGCCAAAGTCAAAAGGCAATGTACTAGCAGACAACACACCATCCCCCCCTCAAAAGATTCCCCGCGTGGAGGGGCTAAGCATCCAGCCAGAGGGAGAAGGAAAAGTCCGCACATGCTACGGGGGTACATGTGTACTTCCTATCCTGCGACCCCCGTAGCAAACCACAAAGGACACACAGCAAGCGTGTATGTGCACTCTCCATGTGATCTCTGCAGACCTCCTGTGTGCTCTCCATATGATCTCTGAAACTCCTCTCTGGAGGATGAGTTGCTCTTCAGCAACTCCTTCATCATCCCAGCTATCCGGGGGAAGAAGACTTGCAAAAGGAAAACTCAGTCCCCCCACTCTCAGCCCAAGGGACACAAGCATCATGAAAACTCTTGCAACTCATGTAGAAGAAAACCTTGGAAGATGGCCTAAAACGGCCCTCTCCTCCTGTTTTATAGGCAAACAGACCTGGATCAGCTGTTAAAGCAGAAAGCCCCAAAATTTAAAATGCCCTACCCACACTGCCATGTGGCCTCCGAAGATGAAAAGAGCGCTCTTCAATGCGCGCCAAACATGTCGTCCGAGCTATGATGCATGCCAAAAGATTTTTCCTGATTTCGAATCGAGAGCCTTAAATACAGGGGATCGCCCGCTGATCCTTGAGATACGGGCAAGCCTAGGAAATTGCCTAGCGAAAACGATGCCCTCCAATGGCATGTCAACGTCTATATCGTACATTGAAAAAAATTGATGGGATAAATGACCTCGAAAAATACAGAGGCAACCTTTTGTAGGTTACAGGGCCGTATTATCCATTTCGGCAAAAAGAAGGCCAGCTCGCCTTAGAAAAGACAAGACGCTGGTAGAATAATAAAAAGGCACAGAAGCCAAGTTGTTGGCCCAGATGGCAACCCAAGAGGGGGGGGGGGATGAATTGGATTGTTTTAAAAATTAAGCCTTTTAAAGTAATTTAAACTATTGATGAGAGGATGCAAATAATTAATTCAAGTTAAAGCACGATAGCAAGAGAGAGAGATAAATAAGCACGGCAAACACAGAAATTTTATAGTGGTTCGGTGTATCCAACACCTACGTCCACTCCCAAGCTCCACTTGGGTCCACACTATAATCACCTCGATTACAGTCGAGTGTTTTACAAGCTTACAACCCAAACTTGTTGTTTTCTCGGGATCACAACGAACCCAGCCGGTTTTACACGGGCTTACCAGCACAAAACCCAACACACAAGCTAACCTTAGCTTGTGACGAGGTACACTACCTCCACTAATTCAACCCTCTGATTGAATTAGTAAACCACAAGATGAAAATGTAAGTTTAATACAAAACAGCTCCTTTAGAGTAGATATTTCAAAATAAGATCAAGGTTTAGAAGAGCCTATTTAGATTTGATTTGAGTGCAGGCTTTTCTTCTTTTCTTCTTTTCCTCAACTCCTTCGAAGTGTGGAATCGGGCCTCAGCTCAGATTCTTCACGGATTGAATGTTGGAGTTGATTTGAGCTTTTTCTTCCTCTCTTTGAATGTTGAAAATCTCTTGATTTGCTCTTGAATGGCTCTTGGATTTTCTTCTAGACTTCTCTTGGATTGATGAACTTGAACACAGATGAAGTCTCCTTTGATTTCACACCTTTTCTTTCACTCTATTTTTGAATCTCAGATTTTTCAAATGACGCTCTGTTTTTCCTCTTTTTCTGAAAGATTTTTCTTTTTCTCTCTTGATTTGTATATTTCTTTTCTTGATTTGAAAACGGCCTCTCTATTTATAGACTCTGCAAAAATATAGTTGTTAGACACAAAGAAATCTAGCCGTTATTGAAAAATCTTACCGTTGACGCTGAGTTGGCATTCAGAAAAATCACGCCCAGATTTATTGGAGTCGACTCCAGCTTTAGGCGAGTCGGCTCGAAGACGCGATACCAAAAATAGAAATATTCAGAAAGTTAAAGGGTCGACTCATCGAAAATAAGGCGTTGACTCCTGACAGTCGGGGGTCGACTCATGAAAAGCAAGGGGTCGACTCGAGAAGTGCTCAGAAAAATAATTCTCTGGTGTCTGAGCGGAGTCGACTCACACAGTCATGGAGTCGGCTCGACAAAATCGGAGGTCGACTCGAGAAATCATAGAGGTCGACTCGAGACAAACAGACATATCTATATACTGAGTGAAGTTGACTCTGAAACTCTAGAGTCGGCTCCGAAATGTATCGAAAATCAGAGAATTTTCTGATTGACTTGAAATTCGTTCCAGATTCATTTTAAATCAATTTTTTTTACTTGAATACAATAAAATTTTCATTAGGAATCAATTCAAGAAATGTTCCAAAAGCTCATTGATTGAGATATGAAGTATAAAAATTTCTTTTTGAAAGCTTAAACATGGAGCTTGAAGTTACTTTCAAATTGATTAAAGTCATACTTAACATACTCATTGATTGTTCTAAATAAATTCATTGCTCATGTAAATAAACTCATTGTATCTTTTAATATACTTATGGCTTTTGGTAATCATCAAAATCAATAAGATTGGGGCAACAATTTCTCAACAATCTCCCCAACAATCTCTCCCTTTTTGATGATGACAAAAACATTGAGTATATGCATGATTGATTAAAGAATTTATTTTATTTTCATAGTTAGGCTCCCCCTGAATGAGGTAGCTCCCCTATGAAACTCAAATAAATATTCCATTCATTCAATTTAAGCTTATACATAATTTAATGTCAAAATATAGCCTTTTCATCTAAATTGCTTTTTCATTCATTCACTGTATGTGTAATGTTTAATTATTACTTCCTTTTATCTCATTCATTCAATTATTTATTATATGCATATATAATAACATTTGTTTAATTTCTCTCCCATGCATATACAGTTATAAAACTCTTTCCCTTTTTTGTTATCAACAAAAAGGTAGAGAAGCATCAAACATAATCACATTCATGATTTAAGATATGTTTTAACAAGATCTGAGATTCATTGATAATAGGAGAAGTACATTCAAACTCAGATTACATTGAGCATACAAAACTGATTTTTCATTACATCATTGTATCAAAATATAAAACATAATATAAATTTCATTACATTGCAAGACTAAACATTTTACATCAAAAATGTGTCCTTACAATCCTTGTTAAGTGATCTATAATATTCTTCATTCCGTCAGTTTGAATCTTAACATAATCCTTCAGTCTTTCATCTACAAAAGTACAAGCAGTTAAAATTTTGTCTTGAAGTTCAGCATTGCACTTTGCATAGGTCTCACCATCTCCACAGATGTCTTTAAGTTCTTCAAAAATATTCTTTAGGTCACCACTTAAAGACTCAGTAGAAGTGCTAAGAGTTGATTCAATCTTGGTGATCCAATCATCTAATGAATAAAGAGTTTCTTTAAGATTCATAAATTTGTTGTCAAACTCTGTCTTTAATTTATCCGCCTGATCATCAAGAAGACTCTTGAGCTGCATTAACTGAAGATCTGAAAAACCGACAAATGAAGAAGATGATTGATCAACCATCGGAGCAGGAGAAGGAGCAGGAACAGGAACAGAAGAGCTCGGAGGTACAGGAGATGAATGTCTAACTGATGGTCCAGGTGCCTCAATATCCGCGGCTCTATCTTCCAACATACTTTCCTTTCCCATCTGCCATCCTTCTTCACAAATCCCATTCTATGAATAGTGGCCAAACTATAGTAATCAGTGTGTCTTAAAATTTCTCATTGGCTCACTATCGAAAATGATTATCCCTTGGCTTTGAAAGATCTTAGTTAGTATCATGCCATAGGGTAGACTAGATTTCCTCTTGCTCCTACAGTCAGCAATGTACCATAATATCATGCTCGGAAGATTGATAGGTTTTTCAGTCACTATAGCATCCATTACAAAGATATCTCTCTCAGAAACATAATCAAATCTCCCAATCTTAGGGAATAGAATCCTACTACAAATGTTATGAAGAAGTCTTAATTCCAAGGACAGTTGATTTGCATAGACTTCTTCAAAACCAACAATTTCTTTATTAAGCAATCTTGATAGAGCTGGGCTCCTATCATCAGATGAAAAAGTGGAAGTACCAGACACTAGAAGTTCCAACAATCTTGAGAGTAAATCCACTGTCACATTTATTCTATTTCCTCTAATGATGCTGACTAATCCATTGTCTCCTCTTGACAGATTTTTATAAAATTCTTTAACTAGGGCTGGGTAGGTTGGACAATCTAAGGAACATATCTTCTCCCATCCCATTTCAATTAACTGCCTCCCCACAGAAAAACCTTCTGCCTCAAATAATTCAAAATCAACCTTTCTCCCGGTTGTAATCACTCTATCGGCAAGACGGTCTACCTGAGATGTGGCGTAGTAGGAGAAGCACTCGGAGTTGAAGAGGATGAGGTGGAATCCATGCTCGGAGAGGGTTCACGAGCGGGACGCCTCACAGTCTTCTTCACCACCTTCTTCCTTTTCATCCCGGCCGCTCCAAGGCTAGAACCACGGGTTTTAGGAGCCATTTGATCTAGTGGAAAGGTTAATCAAGGATTTCTAAGGATTTGGTAGGTTAGGAAAAATTTTGGAGAGTGTATTTGAAAGATTTGAGATGATCGAAGTGAGCGACGAGTCGACTCTGCCCTAGATAAATCGACCTGGGACCACTTCGAGTCGGCTCCCGCAAAGTGTGGGGTCGACTCCGGATAGTCACGAAAATTTATCCCGAAGTGGAGTCGACTCGCACAGAGATGGGGTCGGCTCCAGAGTTTCAGCAGAAACATGGAGTCGACTCCGATACTGACCGAGTCGGCTCCGAGACCATTTCAGAGCAAAAACACAAAGTTTCAGGGAATCTGAAATGTGTCCGGATATAGATCATAAAACTGATAAAAATCATTGGAGATCAATAAGATATGAGTTCTAGATAAGATTTCCTTAAAGATCAGGGATTTGAAAGAATTTTAGATAAAATTTCCTTAGGGGTTTCAAATTCATTCTAATGGATCACAAATCCCTAACTCTCCTCTAAGATAACAGAATCTTTCTTCACTCAAGGGTTTTGTAAATATATCAGCTAATTGATCTTCAGTATTAACATAATCAAGACATATTTCTCCATTCGTTACATGTTCTCTAATAAAATGATATCTAATTTCTATGTGTTTTGTTCTAGAATGTTGAATTGGATTTTTGTTAGATTAATTGCACTGTGTTGTCACATTTTATAGGTGTTTTGTCAAGTGTGATACCATAGTCTTCAAGTTGTCGCTTAATCCATAGGATTTGAGCACAGCAACTTCCAGCTGCAACATATTCAGCTTCAGTAGTTGATAATGCAACTGAATTTTGCTTTTTGCTAAACCATGAGATTAAGTTACTTCCTAAGAATTGGCATGCACCACTTGTGCTTTTCCTATCTAACTTACATCCAGCATAATCAGAATCAGAATATGCAATTAAGTTCAATGTTGAGTCTCTAGAATACCATAAGCCTACATTTTTTGTTCCATTTAAGTATCTTAGTATTCTTTTAACAGCAATTAAGTGAGATTCTTTAGGTTCTGATTGAAATCTAGCACATAGACAAACAGAGAACATTATATCAGGTCTACTTGCAGTTAAGTAGAGTAGGGATCCGAT
>UESW01003529.1:44100-65493 GCA_900491605.1 Calamus simplicifolius
GCACTCTTTATACTTTGGCCAAATCATGCGTACATTGTACCCCGGCTGGAACTTGTGAAGTTCCCTTTGCCTCGGCCAAAGCATGAACACTATATCTCGAGTCTTGCCGAGATCGCCAAGGATTCCCCCAAGAGGGTGTTTCATCTATAAGACTCACACGATGAAAACAAGCACTTCAAAGATGACAGCAAATGCGAAAGTTGCAGAAATTCTTCTTTCATAAAAGGAAAAACAAAGAGAAAGATACATTAGCCCTCATAGGGGCTTATCACTCCCTCTGGACGCCATTGAGCTCTTCCCCCGCTGCAGAGCCAACACACCCACCTCTTGCTGAAGGGACGCCACCTGCCTCTCTAGCCGGCTGTTGGCTTCGCGGAGGAGCTCAATCTCCCTGGTGGAAATGGCCAGATATCGCTCGGCCATCCTCCGGATTTACTCGCGATCTGCGAGCAGTGAGGCCAAGACCTCCCGTCAATAGTTATCGTGGTACGGCCCCAGTGGAGCCCTCCACTACCACCAATGCCACTACTTGGGGTTCCAGTAGACCTCTCTTTACCTCTGGAATCCATCCTGCTGTCGCAAGCTTGGATAGGCCAACAGAAGATCGGCAGAGAAGATGTTTAACAATGGCATACCCCCACCAGTATTTAAACTGCTTCTGGCGAGCATTCCGGTCGCCCATGCATCATCTCAATCAGCCCCCGCAGGAAACGAAGAGTCCCGCCCCCTCTCCGAAGGGATTTATTAATGACACCATAGCGCTCAGGATGCGCCCCCCCTTTTCCCAGGGCCAAACTCCCTCCAAAAGCGCACCCACTTCCTCGTCTTGGATAGGCCGAATTATCCGACCACGAACTTGACCAGGATATTGCGATAATTTTGGCCATGTCAGGCCAAGCTATCATACACTGCTGCCAAACCATTTTATACCTCGGCCAAAGCGTGCCGATTTCTTTACTTGAACAAACTAAGCTATCCCGATACCTCGGCCTCGATCGAAATATTTGCTTAAGTCCGAGTCAACCAGCCCAAGAGAGCGAATGAGTCATAATTCGTTCGCAGCCATAAGAAAACTTGGGGTAGAAGATTAGCCAAAAGAGGCGATTAAGCAGATGGAGACAAAAGACCCATTCATTGAAAATTTTAACCAAATTACATATCTGAAAAATAAAAGCACACAAATGATCCTCAAGGATCAGGAGCTGGATTAGTTCCGGTAGTGCCCTCAACAACACTCGGAGAGGCTCGGCTCATTTCGCCCACTTCTAAAGTCGTCGTTCCTTCGGTGGTAGGCTTGAAGTGTCCCTCAGAAGCTGCAGCCTCACTTGAACCCAAGATAGCGCCGAGATCGACATCTGAAATATCATCATATTCATCTTCTTCAGCCCCCGGGGTACAGGCCTCACAAGCCTCAACATCCAGGAAAGAGGTGTCCCACTCCGGATGCTCCCAGGCTATCTTAGTTCGGGTCTCCTCCACGCTAAGCTGGAAAGCCTCGGCGCAGGTCGCATCTTCTATGCCCCGAAGCAAGCCCATTTCTCCTCGATCTTAGCAACCCACCTTTTGAGCTCCAAGCTCCTCCCTTTACTCGACGATAGTTCCTCTTGCAGGATCTTTAGTTGGTTTCGGCCCTCCAATTTCGCCCTCTCCATCTACAAATGCAGGATTAGCTGATGCAACAGCGAGTTAATAGGAGAAGTTTAAAGGACAGTACCGTACCTCCTCCTGCCTGGCTAACTTCTCGTCAACTCCTTGACCTCGCCAAGGGCCCTTAGTTTATCAGCTTTAACCTGCTCGATTCTGCCCTTGAGGTCATCAATCCTTGATTGCCTATTATCAGCTTCTTCCCCGGCCTAGGAAAGCTCGCTATCAAGTTGGGTTATTCTCTCCTGGTGCCATTTAATCCTATTATCCTTGGCTACGATGCATTGATTGAGATTCAGACCTTCTCCTCCGACTCGCCGAGCATCCTGTTCTGGCAATTTTTCTCCTCGGCAGCCTCTCGCCTCAGTCTGTCTCGACTTTCATCGAACTGTTTCTTGGTGGATTCCATTTATCCAGCATGCCGAGATTCGATTTGCAATAGCTTTGAGCATGCCTCATCATACCCCGCCTAGAGCCTGCGCAGTTCCTTAACTTCGAGCTTTAAACTGGATGCATCGTTGAGGGCGGCCTGATGTAATCCCCTCACCATCTCCAACTTCTTATTGACAACGTCCAGGATCTGCTCAAATTTGTTAGATGCCGCTGCTCACAGTCGAAGCTCGGAACTAACTCTCTTGGCATGAATGCTGGCCCCTGTCGCCAGGCTCAAGCGCCAGCATAGTGCCCTAGTGATCAAAGCACTCTGCGGAACAAAAAATAAGTAAGGAAGCGCGATCAAGTTCGCCAGAAACACATGATACTCCGGAATAGCAACTCACCCGGGAGGTGTAGGACCTAGCTAACCCTATTAGGGTGGAATTATCGATATCGAGGAGAAGGTGAACGTCCTTCGCTACATTCCACTGACCAAACGCGGCATCGATAAAGTCCAGGTCCACAAACTTGTCCATCGAGGGACCTACGCTTGGATGTAATGCCGACTTCATCAAGACAGAAAATGCTTCCTCGATAGCCAAGCCTGGACCACCAGAAAGCCCGTCCGAGGAGCCAGTCCGAACAATCTCAGACTGAGAAGCCTTCAATCTCCTGGCCTCCTCCAGCAAAAGCCTGGCCTTTAATTCATCAGATACCTTGGCCAGCCCCAGCCTCAATCTTTTCGAGGCTTCGACAGGGGAAACTTTAGCTGGAGGGTCATCGTCTTGTCCTCCTTCTTCACCCAAAGGCCCCTCTTCAATCACTGGCGCCTGCTCCTCCCACGCGGACTCCACCAAAGTCTCAACTTGTTCACCAGCACCTCTGGCCTCCTCAAGAGGAACCCCTCTGGTAGGAAACTCCTCCCGAACATCCACTGCCTTTGGCCCAACATCATCACCCTCTAACCCATCCGAGGGAGGCCCTTCAACAATAGGCTCACCCTGAACTTCCGACGAAGCCTCCTCTGGGCTATCCGCTACTCCACCACCAGAGGACAGGGGATCTCGGCGACCCTCTCTGAGTCCTCCTTCGCTCTATGCTCCCCCATCGTGGCTACTGCCTCTTCCCCCAACGGAGAGAACCCTTCTTCTATCGCCGGCGCTCCCATGTCCCCTTTCTTCAGCAGTGAGGAGCGCAGGCTGGCTTTGACTCGCCCAACCTCTGGCGAGCGCTCTTCGGAAAGATGGACTTTCTTCTCGGGCTTGCGCCTCTCTGCGCTGCTGGTCTCTCTTGGGCGCTTGCCCAACTCCTTCTTTATGCGGCCCGCCATCTCAGATTTCTTGGCTGCAGACATGGGGAGCAACCGGTCAAACCTGGTATATTTGCCCCAAAGAAAGAAAAAACAGAGAAAGGGGAAGGGGCTTACCCTGCCTATCGATGGGGCTACGCCCGGCATCGCAAAGGGCCTCCTCCGATAGTAAAACAATAGCCAAGAACGTTTGACCGCTGGTGAGGACCCCTAGGTCCTCCTTCTCCCATTCCAATAAGGCTGGATGCGCCTCCATATCCCTAACAGGGTTTCCCTATCCCCGTGGGAAGTTGGAACCGATGTTCCCTTCAGCGATAAAGAATCGGACCTTCTATCCCTTTATGGACGATGGCTTATCCACGATCATCCTGAATGACTTCCAAGGTCTGATATAGGACCACTCTGAGTTCCTCCCGGGCATCAGATGGTAACAAGCATGGAACAGGGACAGAGTTGCTGTTACCTGAACTCGGCTACACATCGAGATGAACCCGATGATACTCGCCAGCTGTTAGGAGCCACCATTGTCGGACAGATATTATAAAACTTCATGATCTCTTTCACCAGGAGATGGAGTGGAAATCGGAGGCCTGCCTTCAGGCTATCTTCATAAAGAAAGACCCCACGCTCTAGCTCCTACGAAACCCTGTGCTCGGGCCCCAACAGTCGCAGAACGATATCCGAGGGAATGCCATATTTTTGGCAGAGTCTTCCCAATTCCTCGGTGGTAATTTCTGAAACCATGTCACTGGGTCTCATCATTCTACTACCTGGAAGAAATATCGAGCAAGATTGCAAAGAAAACATGGGGACAAATTTCTCCAGGAAGGAACGAAGGGACGCCACGAATGGGAATAGCGTTGCTTCGACTTTGCTTCCCCTCGAAGGAAACCACCTCAAAAAGAAGATAAGGCATCTTGATCAAAATGCTCGGAACCGCCACTGCAGGCACCGTGAAAATCGGGATTCACTGCGTGGTGCTTCCCCAACCATTGCCCCTAGAAAGCGACGGCTCCATTCTGTAAAAGCAAGATGGCCACACGACGCTAATTAGAGCACTATTACACAGGCTATCAAATCCAAACCCACTCAAATCATGTCACCCAGAGTTATACTCCCTACGCCCGAACCTACGCTTCGAACTAGGGAGTGGGGAGCATGTGTTGAGGGGTAAAATCGCCATTGCATAAATAATCATGCAAGGGGGCTAGGATCAACCCTGACTCCAACGTGCTGAATAATACCCGCTAGAGACAAGTCAGCCTCAGTAAATCGGGGCACCTTAGCCCCTCATCGAGCCAAGGATTCCTGAGGCGCGAATCACATCCCTTGGCCTCAACTGAGCTATATCGTCTCTCGGCCTCAGTCGAGCCATATCTTCTCTCTCGGCCCCAGTCGAGCTATCCGACTGTGCCTCGTCAGACGAATCATTATTATGCCCCAGCTAGACCCGAGCACTCGAGGACCTCTGCGGAATTCAGTGCGGGAGAGTTCAAATTCGTAAGATTCTAAACAGAAATCATATCTGAGAGTGGCCTAGAACCCTGGAGCCTATAAACTTGCCAAATCTCGAGACATCAACCAACTCTCCCAGCCGTCGATCCTCTAACCAACAAGATGCGAATTTTACTGACCTCATAACAAACTGGATTCAAATCCTAACAACTTTTGGACCCACGATGCCCCCAGAGAATCAGGTGATCCTCTATAAATAGAGTCATCTACTGACTCCTCAGCTATACGCACTTGCTTACTGGCACACTCCCCTTCTGCCTTGGCTTCCCTCATTTTTCACCATTAGCGCTATGCTCAGAGCTCTCGAAAGGCCACCCTTCGAGAGACTCTTCGGCGAAAGCCTTCTCCTCTTGTTTGTTGATTGTTGATCCCCGCTGACTTGAGCGTCGGAGGGTCTTCCACGGAGGGCCACCCCCAATACCTCTCGCGTGAGGACTGTTTTGCAGGTCTGCCCAGGAGGGAGCCCGTCCCAGAGCTCGATCGCACCCGAATCAGAGAACAGATTTCAGCAGCAACATGTTTAAATCTTGTGGGATATCAATCTCCTTATTTTTCTCTTAAACAAAGGTTTCAATCTCTTATTATCAAAAACAAAAAAAAAAAAAACAAGAAAGAAAGAAGAAAATTAAATGCTCGAAGGATAATTGGATTCCTATTTTTTTAATAAAGGGAGAAGATAAAGATGAGTTTACACATCAAAATTTTAAATATTACTTGAAACTATTTACGTGACCATAAAGTCTTCCATGCATGCACCCATCTCGCATATGCCCTTGGAGTGATGAATCAATAATGGTTTGTTCCTTCCTATAAACGTAAATGCTCCAAGAAGATTTCCTTTTAATTATTTTTAAAGATATCTTTTTCTCATATTAATATCGGGAGGGTCGCCTCTCAAGCACTGAAAGTAGCAGTTAGCCGCCAAGGGGGTGCCACGGATGTCTCGTGGCCATAGAGTTGGGTTCTCTTATTTTTAGGGATCTCTAATCCTTTGTATGTAGATCTTCGTACAATCTTTAAGGGTTTTACACTCTTTGCAAAAATCTATACAAGCAACAATAACAAAATATTAATCTAAAATTATTTAATTATTTTTTCATGTTATTTGATTTAAAAATATATTTTAATTACAACTAATTATTTTTAAATATAATTTTTAATTTATATTTTTTTTCTATATATACCATACCATTTATATACATTGATGTATTTATAGGTTTACATTAAAAAAAATTAGATTTACATTACATTTATCTCTATATTTTTATAATAACTTTATTTTTTCTTCAATTAAAATATATTTATCTTAACTTTCTTATTTTAACTATATTTATTATATATATAATTTTTAATTATCAATATTTTCTATCTACATCTAAAGGGAGAAGAGAAAAGAAATTAACTAAAAAAAGGGTTTATCACGTATAGCCACCCAACTCTTCTATTGATATATTAATGCTATTTAATAATAAAAAATTGCAAGCTTTATTCATACACGTTCCGTTTCTGAACTTTATGTGGCCGAATACGATTAAAAGCAAAGTTTTACAAATTCAACCCAAACAAAAGAAATAAATATTTTCTTTCCATGCATGATGAATTGCTTTCAAGAATTTTTTTTTTTTCTGTTTTGCATGCCCATGTTTCAAATAGAGTTAATTAAAGTTTCATTATAAACTGTTAATGATAATTGTAATTATTTTTTAGATAGAAAAAGAATTGGAAGGGGAAAAGAGAGAGAGAGAGTGGTATGGAACGAACCAAGAGGATGCCTATAGAGTAAAAATTGTATATGTTCCGGCTTGGTTTCTCGCCATCACTCCCTCACTTCCTCACTCCCTAATTTTCCTCTCCACTTTACTATATTGTTTATTGATGAATATCATCTACTCTACTCTGCTCTAATCAGGATAAAATTGATATTTAAATTATAAATAATTATATTTTTAATTATTTCTCTTGACAATTAAAAAAATTTCATGTGTCCCAGTAGGAGTCAACAAAAAGATAAAAAAAAATACACATTGAGCTTATGGTTACAAGCTAACCTAGATAACTTCTCGGTCCCGAGTCTGAGCTACCCCACTCTGCCCAGCCCAACTATATTTAGATACGGTTGGTTTTACAGCTCAGATGAAGAGGATTTTTTCCAATCAAAACAAAAAAAAAACTTTAATTACTTTCCAATACGTACAAATTCCATCATATAACGAAGTGGATTAAAATCAAAAGAAAGAAAGAAAGAAAACAAAATGTATAAAATATTATTATATTTTCTTTCCACTTGAGAGAGAGATGTGTGGATGTGTTAAGACATGGCACGATATTTAAGCTCGTAAATGTAATCACGAAACTCCTTCCCAAATAATAAGCAATGCAAGTATTCCATAAATTTAGTTACAGAATTCATTAATTGAAGCTGTGGATGAATTGATATCTAATAATATTATATATTATTATTACATTATTAGATTAATGATGATATACTTTCTAATAATATTATAATATAATTAATTAATAATAAAAATAATATATAAATAAATATTATAATATTATATATTATTATTGTTGATGCTGCCGTTGTTGTTATGTCATAAGAATCCTAGTATACTAAAGAATATAACATTATATTGTAATATTATTTTATTTTTTATACTATATTATGATATTATTATAAGAAAATATATCATTTAGTCTAACATGGTTTAAGTGGATTTTAGTATTACTGCGATTAAGCATGACTAATATGAATTTTGAAGCTAATTATGACCTCTTAACATGTCCCTAATACTTGGAAGGATAATTGATACTCATTTATTGATCCTTTTCTACCATCCATCACTTTGCGTTTAGTCCCAGAATATTTATTTTTATCACTTGATTTCAATAGCCATTCAATGTTTAATCCTAATACCAGATATACTTAAGCATATTTTGCACGAAATATAAAAAAAACTATGTTCAAAAAGCAAGATGTGTGTCTAAACCAAAAAAAAAGAAGTAAATGTATAATAATTAAACAAAAAATTATAATTAATTATCGAACCAATTGTTAAGCTCTCACACAACTAAGGAAAAAATAAATAAATAAATAAATTCTCTAGATAGGAGGAGCTATATTTCTCTAGCCATATAAATTCTATCTTTCATTTCATAAAGCTATACCTTTTGCACCTACAGTCCTTTATGTTATCTACACCTTTGATATTTACAATTCATTATGATTTATTTCTAGTATCCATTGTCATCTTCCATTACGGTTCTAATTATCCATCTTCTTTTACATATATTACTTCTCTAGTGGTTTATACCCTAAGATACTAATAGTACTGTGATCTTATTATGATAACCCCTTTATGAATTGCTACTAACCACTATAATAGTTATAATGACTATTATCTGTCAAAATTTGCCTAGGCTATTGGTATTTAATATTAAAAAATTATTATATGATCAATAATTTATCATTTTTATATTATAGAATAATGATTAAAATAAAATAAAAATACTAAATATGCTCATTATGTCATTGTATAGCGTATTGATCTCCTAGCATCAAAGTTGATGATTGATTAAGCAACATGTTGAGCTCCGACTAATATTACCTATACCAATGTACTGCATTATTTCCATACGCTACATTGGATCAATAGATTGAGTAGTAATCAAGTAAATAAGTAAATGGACCAAAGCATTACTTGAATGAAAAATTATAATTTTATCCATTAAAATTATTATTCAATAGATAAAATATATTTTGATACTATTGCGAGGAAGTATGTAGGTATGGATTTTATAGTATTTTGAAAGGGTGAATCATTAGTCGGATAAACCTTATTGCATAAAAATTAAGAATAAAAGAAATATAGAATATGGCTACAAGCGTCATCATCATCCCAAGTTGAAGGAATCTAGTCATGCATTGCTGCCACCAGCATTTCCTCCATAATTTTTCTCCTTTAGGCCTAAATACAATGATCTAAATAAAATAAAAGAAAAATAAAAAGAACTTTGAAGAAAACTCCTCCTCCTTGACTATTGCCTTAGGTTCTTTTATAGAGCTTGTTTAGGGCTTCCTCTAGTCAAAGTTGGAGTCAATCGGGCTCAAAATCATTTAGATATCATGAAAAAATTTCTTAGTCATCCGTTCAACATTATATACCTTAGTTTGAACCCAAAATCATGCGAAATCATCTCTTTTTTCTTTTCGGACAAACAAAGTCCTAATTTGAGTGCGTGTACATCATTGAACTCCAAAAATCAAGCTCTTTTCATCTATAGATTTCTTTTTACAAACATCCATAAAAAGTATTAATTCTTAATATATTTAAAGTATTTAATATTTATTCTAATGATTAAATTAAAATAATAAAAAAACTTATCAATGACTTTTTGATTTCATTCAGTATAAAATCATATGTGAAAAATAACACCAATTGATTCTCCCAATCTTTTCAACCACTATAAAATGCATTGTGCTCTTGATCTCTAAGCCTAATTACGGCAGGATTTGATTCCAGTCCTCCCATACAACCAGCAGCAGAAGTTCCCTAATTCTATTATCGGGGCAAGGTCCAAGCTAGTGCAGTCATTTCTTGCTTAATGCGCGCAAGTACTTCAGAATAAAAATAGCTGCTTTGTCAAGTTATTGTACATTTTGCCTGGCTCACATGCCGCTCCTAGCTCGTTTACTTAATTAGAAATTAATTAAAAAGTCATATAATATGTATTTAACTTTAAAGATAAAAATATTTTCTTTATAGAGCTGAGCCCGCTATCAGTTATTAGATCATATCATATTATTTTTTTATTATTCTAGTACTACTAGTTAACTACTAGGTAGTACTAACAGTTCGCAATCAGTACTAGATGTTACCCGACCTCATTAGATATCATGCGCCAACTAGTCCCAAACTATTTTTTTTTAATCCTTTTCTTGCCACCGAAGTCATCACCTTGGTCGACATCGCCGAAGCCGTCGCATTTTGTCGACCACCCGTCGGAGGGACGATAAATCTCACGCCCACTCACGCTAGGGATCCCGCACAAGAAGCCAACTAGCTTTGTCGAGTGGGCTCGTCACTGAAGCTTGGCGTTTTATTTGAAGGGACGTGATGGGGATCATGTGGACTAAAGAATTAATTTATTTAGCTATTTTTTAATAAAATTCTTAATTATTATAAATAATATTAATTTTGATCCAGATCATAATGCATGTGGATTAGTAAATATTTACATATGAACTCTTTTAAGGCTGATAATTGATCAATCATATTTGTGGTTATAATTGAATTGATTGGATTTAAATTTGGGTTATTAAGAACTCATACTTGAGAGTATTTAATCTTATATCAATTTTGCACTACATAAATTTTATGTACACCTAAATAATATTTTTTTGTTAGTTTATTTGGATGGTACCCTGGGTTATTACATGGAAGCACTTTTAGTATGTATTCATCTCATAAAGGAGACTACATGCACAAACTCACTCCAGATTGATCATTTTTAAAATAGTTTTTAATGTTTACGTTTATAAGTTCAAATTTAATAACTCATAACACCTTGCTCTAAGTGTTAGATTAGGAATGAAGAACCTCCATTAGAATATGATATGACATAATAAAATAAATTTTTAAGAAAAGTTTATTATTGGTTTTTAACAAATAGAAATAAAACACATGAGAAATTAATTAGCTCAATCAATTAGAAAATTAATTAGATGCTGACATTAATGATTTAGTTTTGAATCTTGTCTTCATAATTTTTTCAAATTTCTAGTATATTAAATTATTTTATGATAATAAAAAGATTTTATACATATAAGTTGTAGGTTAGTTTAGAATGGAGCATGACAATTGCTCAACTCAAATGCAATCCATGGATAATACACATCAAATCAAGTTGGGATTATAAAAAAAAAATGAATGTCTAATATATCGATCGATTTGATGCCAATCAAGATATACTATCAATTCTAACGGTTCGGATTTGAGTCCTAAACATATCGGTCCATCATTTAAGTCAAACATCTGATGATTATTTTATAATTAAAAATATAATAATTAATATTTAGATAAAAAATTAACAAAAATTATAACTAAATATGAATCTTTATTCAAAAATCTTTTATTTTAACCTAAAAAGTGATAATTCTTAACAATTAACATACATGTTAAATATTTTATAATTGAGAATGTCAAAAATAAAAATTCAGTCAATATTTAAGTATCATGAAGTTAAAGTATGCGGGAGAAGATAGGATTTTTGGGATAAGTAGCAAGGGATTGAATAAATAAGATTCATTCATCATTTGAAAAGATATTTAGTAAATATTTTATATAATTTGAGTTTTTGGGTGGGTGCATAATTTTTACCGACCTAATGTCAACCCAGATATCACGTTAATCGCATGAGTCCATATACAAAGAAAAAGCTTTTACTGTAGTTAAATATTTTTTAAAATATTTTTATGAATATATTTTTATATAGAAATACATTTTTTTGAAATTATCATTCAAAAAGGTTACTTATTTTTATTTATTATTACATGCAAGAGACATGTATTGATCGAAACATATATCTTTTTTTTTTACTTTTAATTTCTAACGTAAATATAATAATTTAACATAAACATAACAAATAATATATATTTATTACCATTTTTAATTAAAAATTAACATTATATATTATATTCTATTTTATTATTCTTTTCGAAAGAGATAAGAATTGATGAATTAGAAATAATTATAAAAAAAATTTAATTATAAAAAAATCTCAATTTTTTTCTTATGGAACATACATATCAACACATACGGTTACCATGTCAATAGATTTGGTCTTGCACTTATTCCGACACCAACAAAAAAATATTCGTCAAGAAAATTGTTTCCAAATTCTCTAGAAACGGATCGCCTTCTAGACGGGTCACAACTCACAAGTCGATCCGATCTACGCATAGCGCTCCAAAATTTTTTTTAAAAAAAACTGCGGCGGGAGCGTCGATCCCCATCCCCGTCCTCAACCCCTATTCAGCTATCGACGCTCGTCGCTTCCATTAGCCTCCCATTGATTTTTTAAAGAAGATTCAAAACAAAAAAAATTGCAGTCATTTCATTGGATAACCCCTCTCTAAAGAGGAGGAAGCTTCACTCGTTTCCTGCTCCCTCTCTCTCTATATATGATACCAAAGCTGAGAATGCCACAGCATCGATTCCATCACCTTCTTCTCTTCTGCTATTCTCGCCGCCCTCCGTCCTTTCCCTTCTCCTACTCCAATAAAACAATCCCACTTCTTTCCTTCTTTGGCTCACCGCTGCGATCGGATACAATGGCGGCCTACAGCACCGTCGCAGAGGCACCGAAGCTCCTCTTCCGCCAGCTCTTCGAGAAGGAGTCCTGTACCTACACCTATCTCCTCGCCGATGTTGGCCACCCCGACAAGCCCGCCGTGGTGAGGCCGCCATCTTCGAATCTCTTTAGTCTGTTATTTCCTTCGCGCATTTGGTTCTTTGCGACCACTCAGATGGAGTGGATCGATGTGTGGCTTCGATCCAAGTTATTATTAGTGTTTGATGATTTGTTTCTTGAGTTTGATTTTGCTGCGGCATGTGAATTTATGCATTTCTTGCTAGTAATTCACACCTCACCACGTCGTCAAGCTATGCATTTCGAGTAATGGTGGATGAATTCTCTTATGAATTGTAGGGGTGGAGGAGATATTTGCTTAACTATCGTTGGTTGTTTTTTTCTTCCCCTTCTTTTTATTTATTAACATGGACCGAGATCTGACTCTTGTAAAAGAACTGGGCTTGAAACTCATCTATGCTATGAATACTCATGTCCATGCAGATCATGTCACTGGAACAGGCGTGATGAAGGTTAGTCATGTCTTCTTTTCCATCCATTTAATTATTTGTTTGTCCAATAAATTGAATTATGCAATTTAATTATTTGTTTGTCAAATAAATTGAATTATGTATTTGTGATCAAATAAATTAAAGAAGATTCATGGGACCAAGATCTTTATGTATAAACGGGAATTATTCCTTGCAGGGTAAGATGCCAGGTGTGAAGTCTGTCATTTCCAAAGCTAGCAACGCAAAAGTAGATCATGTAGTCAACATGGTGATAAAATATATTTTGGCAATCTTTTTCTGGAGGTAGGGCCATTATTGGTTGTGATATATTCTCATTAATTGAGTGCAATACAAACTTGCTCATTTTCAATGTTTTCGGATGCTCATTGGACACTAATGCATCCTATGAAAGAGTTAACATCATCATATAGTTATAATCAAGAGGGATATATGGCAGCATTGTTCACAAGCTTCTTGTTATTTCTTATTATGACTGTAAAACATTTACTTGAAAAAACTGCTGGCTTTTTAAATGTTCTGACTGCATGCCTGCATACATGCTGATCCATTTTGTTCAACTGTGCAATAACTGAAATGCAAAGCAATGCATGAAATCCATATATGCATACATATATATATATATATATATATATATATATATATATATATATATATATATATATATATAGGCCTTAAATCAAGTTGATCAATCTTCTTGAAGTGATTACACAAGTCTAAAGAAATGAAAGATATTGTTGCTATTATTTCAGTGTCTTGTTATTTTGATTTTATCATGTATCTTTTTTTTTCATATTCAAGAATTTAGTTATTAGATCTCTTCCAGCCAAAATGAAAAAAAAAAGGAGACAAAATTCTTGTCATCAGTCCCTTATTCACTGCTGTGGGATAATTTTTCTCTTTATATATATATATATATATAAGTATTTTTGTTTGTTTATATTTAGGGCAAGTTGCTGAATACTCCCTCTCTCTCTCTCTCTCATCCCCCTTCCCTTATTTAAGTTTGTCATGCCAGTTGCCAAGTCATTTGAGAAAGGTTTTGGTTTTTGATGATGATCTTTGTTAAAGATATGCTTATGAATTCGCACAATTGGGAGAATATTTCATGAATGAATTTCAATCCAGCTAACTTTGGATTATATCATGTATCTTCACTACTTCATTTCTGGAACACTTTAAAATTTGCAGGTCCGTGCTGCACCAGGTCACACCGTTGGCTGCGTTACTTATGTAACAGGAGATGGATCCAATCAGCCTCATCCCAGGATGGCTTTTACTGGTGATGCCTTGCTGATATGTGGCTGTGGAAGGACAGATTTTCAGGTATAATAATTGAATATCTTTCTTAGTTTCTGATACACTAAAAGTGCTTCTACTGTGCCTACCATAAATCAACTTGTAAAGGTCATCCAATGTTCACTATCAGAAGTTCTAACATACTCTGTACTATGGCAACTGTTCAAGGTAATTCTAGATTAAATAGATGAAATTATCAGTATATTTCTCAATATTGACAACAGAGTGTAGATTCAGGGAATTTGAAAACCCTTATGGTATGTTAAAGCCAGGTAGTATAACCCTGTGGAATCACCAATTCTCTCAATGCTAGATATTTTTGTGTGCTGCAAAGATTGGACCTTGATATGCAGCAAATTATTGGGTGAAATAGTCTGATGATTTTCATATATATATATATATATATATATATATCTAGTCACCTCTGATCACAAAGTTAATATTTTAGATGCTAAATATGTGTTTGCCCATGAATCTCATTTCATTTTATTCCAATTACCCACCTGATCATCAAATCTCAGATTGGCATCCTGATGCTGGAGCATCTTTCGGGTCCATAGAATGGTCAAAACGCATCAGTAGTCCAAGAATCTTTTTGTTTTATTTGGTTTAAAAATGCTGTAAGTCTGCAATGTGTTTTATAAATTGACACATTTTAGATAGAGAAGTGGCATGAACAGTACATGCTACAATAACTGTGATCTTTTAGGGGTCCTGGTAAGAGTCAAAAAGCTGATAATTAGCAGGACTTTAACATTTTTCTTTCTACATTTTTGAGTCCTCAATGGCACAAAATAGGTATTTTCTAGAGGATCAGTAACACCTATAAAGAGTCCAGAAAAAGCTATTGAAAAAAATATGGTGAGCTGAATTTTATGAAGGAACAGGGAAAACTCCTTCGGCAAGGTTTGTTCTCTTTTTTTCCTCTTCTTTTATACTATATTATTCTTGTTCTATTTATTGTTGACTGTTGATGTTGCTTAATTTTTTTATCAGATTTCGGCCAACAGATTCTATATCTCCATATATGAGTTATATGATTAACATATCAATGTATTTATTCTAAGATCTATGTTGATTCCTCTCTTGGTGATTTGCTGCATTCTACAAGGTTCTATGCTCAATGTTTACTATATTTTGGTTCAAAATCTACAACAGACCTTTAAACTAAGGTTTACATTCCTTATGCTCCTTTTTCTTACCAGCTCTTCACCCAAAAATCCAAAACAATTTTTTTTGGCCTAGCATTTGCTGATACTTTTACTTCCAGTCCTGTTCTCAGGAGTTTGGATAGCAAGAAATAAAACTACTTCACACCCTAAACTATCCTAACTCAAGTGTCCTCTCATGCAATTCTCTCCCCGCCCCCACAAGTGATCCTGCATCATATGCCCCTTGATCCACCTAACTACCTATCATAAAGCTCATCCTTCTGAAACCATCAGTCCAATGAGAACACTTTAAAGCATGAACAACTGTCGATCACATTATAGAATTTCTATTCTGAGCCCTTGGCCTTTATGGGAGTCACAGTCATCTTATACTCAGTTTATTACTGTTAGCGATTGGAAGGGTTTGCAGGCACTTGTTTCAGTCTTAGTTTATGGAAAAGTCTCAAACCCCTCATTGTAGTCCTCCTTCCCCAACCCCCTCTTTTACTTGCTCCCTGCTTGTTGTAAAGATGCATTGAACCGGCCATCCAATGATCAACAAATTACATCTATTCATAGAACTTCAAAATGACATCAGATCAACCTTCAGAATTTCACTGCAGAAGCCAAACACTTCTTTAAATTTCACCTGTAGATCTCAAACTTCTTGTCAAATAGGAAAGATCCTTTTACGCTGTTATGAAAAATCTTAGGAATATCCATATGTTCAGCATTTTTGAACTTAGCTGCATCTTTGGAGGATCTCAGGGTTCTCTTCGTCTCTTGGTTGGGCCTTCATCTATGCCAAATGGTGCATAAGATATTGGGACCCAATACCAAAGGCTGTCTTGGAAAACTAGACTCTAGGAAAAAGCCAAAATTAATAAAACATCCCTCGACTTCCTCTTTTAACTTCCTTTTCTTTACTTCTTATTCTTTTCTACATTCTTCTTTTTTTCTACATTTTCTTTTAGTGTGGAGGCCTTAGATCTCAGGTACTTTTCATTAGAAAGGGACAAGGCTTTTTAATACCAATTTCCACCTTATGTAGGGCACTCACTAGCTTGAAAATGGATTGGGATAAGTATATTTAGTTTATATCCATTTTTGTTTGGCAAATATGAATATGGATATGATTATTAATTGGATGCTTAAATTTGTATCCTCATTTGTTTTTAACAGACTTGGACACAAACTTGGTTGTTTATTGGATTTTCTTGCCTCTTCAAATTATTTTAATGTGTTTACTTTCTTTTACAAGTATATGTAAAACATTCATATGTGGATACGCAAATACATATATGTAGTATGTATTTATCTATCAAGTCACTGTAGAGAAAAAAAATAATGCTGATGAACACCAAATCAGTTAATCTTTTTGTGCAATATTTATATTGGTTTAAGTCTATATGGCATTTGTAGTGTTGAGGAGCTAGAGCATCTTGTGTAGCTTAGTGCTGAGAGGTAACGGAGGACCAGCCTAATGCAAAGAAATTTACAGTGAATTGGATAAAAGTATGCTCCTAAGTTTGGATCTTGGAATTTGCTATCTGCACAATGTTTTAACAATTAGCTGCATGGCTTAAAAGCCTGATCACTGGCTGCTGAGATCGTGATATCACAGGTTGGGGGCGGTAATTTTTTGAAGGAATTATGAGGGAATAGGATTTCCTCCATGAGCAAACTTTGTTAAAATCATGGAATTTACAAGAGAGATGAGAAAGAAATAGAAGAAAGAAGATTATAAAATCTTTTGTGGGAGCTTAACTATTTCTTGGGGCAGAGGTTGCCCCCATAGTGAAGGAGGCTATGGTCCTATGGAGGACCGTTGATTGAGAGGAGCTTTTCTTGAGCAAAATTCTCGAATTTCTCTCATTTTATAGATGCCACATGAATGATATGATCAATTGATCCCAGTATTTTCTAGCTATAGCTGGTACTTTCTTTCTTCTCCGTATCAACCGAAGTTTCAGAACATTAGAAGGCATCCTACTCAGTCCCACTGCATTGGCAAGTGACTCCAAGATTTGTCTTGAGAATAGACATCTGAACAAATAGGTGATTTGTTGGTTTGACTAGCTTATAGAGCACACAGCTGGAGCTCATTGGCCATCCCTTCTTTGCAAGGTTGTCTCCTGTGTGTAGCTTGTTGCAAAAGACCAACTAGATAAATATTCTTTGTTTCTTCTTTTTTTTTTGGGTACTGAAGATAATGTTGATTTTTTGCATTTATGACAACTTTTTTGAACAATTCCTAAGGGATGCCTTGTCTGGTTATTGTGGATATTGAATGATACTAATCTGAAGACTGAAACCAGATTCATGCGGTGATTTTTCAAATGTGAAAAATAGCAATTATATCTTGCATCAGCACTTGCTTTTGCTGCCAATGTTAATCCTTACTAACTTTACCTCGTATGTTTTCTGTAGGATACAATCAAAGGTATCATGGAAAGTGAGTGCTTATATGATTCTGGGCTGATATGAATTCATTGTTTTAGTTTTGAACTATTTTACCACCTATTTTCTTGAACCATAAGTTGAATGTTTTTTCCTTTTCTTGCCCAGATCTGAACTTGGCTTATCCAAAGATGACGGATGTATCAGTACCAGCAAATTTGGTTTGCGGTCTGCAAGATCTGAGTGCAAAGGTCTAATAAGCATCATTCAGACAAACCTAGCAGGTGTTACTTTGCCAGTACCATATGATAAAGGGGGAAGTGATTGCACGTACATAAATAATTTGGATAAGTGTTGTTTGGGTGCAGACCGTTGCTGATAGGATGCCATCCTATCTGCATAACCTTTCCTTATTTGAGAATAAATGCTGCAACGCCTTGTTCCTACTGTAGACAACACTCTAATGTCTGTCAGTCTTCTATTATCCATGCTGGATGTAAGCTCTGAACTTTTTCATGTAGAAATAATGGACACCCACGCAGCAGAAAATGCAAATTTGTCCCTTCAAGTTTGCTTTTATGTTCAGTACCCTGTGACAGCTATTCTTATTACTTGTTAGTTGCAATTGTGAGCACATGAGCAGAACATTAAGTTTCACTCATCATTGACTCATCGAGGAAATCTTTGTACGAGCTGAACAGATGGTTACTGAGCTGTGTTGCAGAATATGAAATGCTATTCGATGGGTCCAATCCTAATTTACCCCATGAATAGAAACAATCCTAATTCAGGGCAGAGAGCCTATAGTGGTGCTCAACAGGGAAAAAAAAAATAAGAAAGGGCATGGAATATAACATTTGTTTAGAAGGAATTATCTTATAATTTTTATTATTATTATTTAAGGATCATGATAAATCAAACATATGTTGATAGCTTAAACAAATAAATATTATTGTATCAACCATCACTTGAACTGGAGGGTAAAAATGATTACAGTAGGTATGAATCAATTGATTTAATTTCAGATATATTCTTCATTCATGTGCTGGTTGAGCGTAAACGACACCATTCAATACCTTACCTTTCATGCTAGTAGGAAAAGAAAAAAGATAGGAGAACCCAACAAAAATAATTGAAAGTACCTACAGTCCCCCCATTGACGAATTAAGCAGTAGCAAGGATGAGACTACTTGTGCAAAAAATGCAACCAGGAATTGAGGATGCATGGGTGGTTCAGTGCACAACGAGCACTGCAGCTCCCTATAAAGCCATTAGATTAGAAGATATAGCTGCCAAGGAGCTTGGCTCATAGCCGTGCACCCTAAAGCGATAGATGCACGTATGACCTGAACTCCCATGGTTGGAGGTGAAGTCTAGTCGCACTTTGTTGACCACCACACCCAACTCATGAGCTGTCTCAACATTGAAGGTCTGCACATTGCTCTTCTCTAGGTCATAAGAGAACTCACTCAAGTGGTACACCTTGGATTGGCTGGATGGGTCATCATCATCATCTGATTCAAACCAAGCAGAGACTCGACAATCCTTGGGGGCATGCTCCTATCATAAGCCACGCTCTGCGCAAATACCATATAAAAAGGCATCAGCAGTAGTTAGGCGTTATATGAATTAATAGGAAAGAAAAAGTTAAAAGAAACAAGCGCTAAGTTCCAAATGCCTCAAAATATAGCTATAAAGGAAAAATGAAAAGAACAATTGAAGCAAAAACTTACCTTAGATACATGCTCCAATGTGACAGCCTCAGGTATAATCCCTGTTCTAAGCCTAATCTCAACAAACCCACTACTTCCTTGCAAGGCAAAACATTGGCCAGGCTCCCAATAACTTGGCTCCAGCATTTTGTGAGCACCAGGGTGAACTCCATTTCCCATTATAAAAGGACGAAGCCAACTGTTCACTTCTGAAAACCATGAGGCTCTGAATGACTGACCACCCTGGCCCCACCAGAAGCTAAAGCATAATCAACCCTTCCAAGTCCATCGGCTGCATGCCTTTCAATCTCTTTCTTAACAAGATCCCTAGCAAAAGACATAATTTGGTCCAAATGAACATCACTATCACTACCATCTAGTTTTCTAGCAAGCTCATCCCAAATATTTCAAATTCTTCCTTTGAAAGCAGACCCATGTCCTTGAATTCAGTCAAAGAATTCTCTAAACCATCAGTCTTAACTTCCAACTTCTTCAACTCCTTTTCCAACATTGCTACTTTCTCTTCAATTTGCTTTCTAAGTTCCCTTGCTTGGGATCCATCAGTCTTAACTTTCAACTTTTCAACTCCTTCTCCAACATTGCTACTTTCTCTTCAATTTGCTTTTTAAGTTCCCTTGCTTGGGATCCATCAGTCTTAACTTCCAACTTCTTCAACTCCTTCTCCAACATTGCTACTTTCTCTTCAATTTGCTTTCTAAATTCCCTTGCTTTGGGATCCATCAGTCTTAACTTCCAACTTCTTCAACTCCTTCTCCAACATTGCTACTTTCTCTTCAATTTGCTTTCTAAGTTCCCTTGCCATGATCCCAAGCTCATTTCCATCTTTCTGATCTACGGCTTCTATCTGAACTTGCAACATGTTAGCTATTTTCTTTAAAGATGCCTCAATTTCAGAAAGCTGACCCTCATAATCCAAAGCAAGAAATGGTGAGTTAGTATTGTCTCCAATACTACCAGCCAATCTCCAAACTGTCTGCCCCAGCCATAAAAGAGCTGCTAGAAGCAGACAAATTTTGGTTAGAATGCTAAGAACAGTTTGCACTTTGCTTTTCGCCGCTTCGGAATAGCTCTTTTATGCCGTGGTGAAATGGTGGAGGATATTTTCTTCAGCCGTGACAAGTCTTAGATCTCTCAATAACATATTCTTCCTATTTGTATGGCTTAGATCCTTCCCATTAACAATCATGTTATCCTCATTAACTCCTCCTTCAGTAAGCACATAAAGCCTTGATTTCTTCTCTTCAACTGCCACGGTTCTTCTCCTAGCAGCAGGATTTGCTTCCATTGTAGCAATGATGGAAGCAGACATAAGAAGTAATCTAAAAAGATGAAAATAATAAATAAAGATTTTGAGAAAAAAAGACTGAATATCTCTCATAGCCAAAGCTAAAGAAGCAATGAATTAAATTAAAGGAAAAAAAATAACTAATAACAAATTTAACCGTCCGTAAAACTAAAATATACATTTCCTAAGAAAAAAAAATTTACAACAAAAACTCCTTTAGAAAAAGTTCAATCAACCAACAAACAAAATGTTAAGCTATAAAATCTGCAAATAAAACCAGAAAACTAAAAAAATGGCTCATAATTTTTTTCTTAAATCTAGGAGCTTGTCCTCTCAATAAATATTTCTTTAAATTTGTTTACGATATGGATCAAACTTTCTATCATTAAAAAATGCATGCATGTCAAAAGAATTGAACGAATCCGATGGTGGCCACCAAAACACACCGATGCATCTTTTCCTAGTTTTTCATTTTTTTTTCAACCATTATTAAAGTGCATCTCCCAGAGGTACATTATTGCTATACATACATAATAAACGCATCACATAGTTAACTAATAAATTAAAGAAACTTGATATAATAAACTAAAATCTGATAGTTTATCCGTGTCTCTCCTTTTTTTAGCGTTGAGGTACCAAAGAGCTCACGGGGAGTTGGATGGAAGCCACCAGACCGAGAAGCCCAAATGGTAGCGTCGTTTTCTTTGTTTGTGGGGCCACCTGGAGATCCAAATTTTATTCTATTGTTGACCTAATTGATGATTTTGATGATTAACAAAACTACTTGAGTATAACTATTGGAGGC